>PVLC010028974.1:0-20542 GCA_004027655.1 Graphiurus murinus
TACCTACACAATCATAACAAGGTCACTCACTGAAGTGGACCTTAGGGGGAGGGAGGGGGAGGGAACGGGAAAGGGGAGGGAATCGGGGAAGGGGTCAAATGAGAATTGTGTGCAAATATGTTGTTAACAATTTGTACTTAACAAAGATGTACACTATATTGCACGAATTACTACAATAAAAATTAAAAAAAAAATAAAATAAAATAAAAAAAAAAAAAAAAAAAAAAAAAAAAAAAAAAAAAAAAAAAAAAAAAAAAAAAAAAAAAAAAAAAAAAAAAAAAAAAAAAAAAAAAAATCAAGTCATGGAAGTCTGAGTGAGGGAGATTTTGATTCATTCAAAGTTAAAAGGTGTAGTAATTATGGTTTCTCAAAAGTGAAACACCTACTTTTTTTTTTTTACTGATTCATTACAGTTATACATTGTAGTGAGGTTCCATGTGTTAAAAACATACATGCACACAGCTCATCCCACCCCTCAACTCCCTCTCCCCCCACACGAGTTAGTGAGATTGGTCATAATACCATCACATACTGGCATTTGAACAGTTCCCTTCACCAGTCCTCCCTCTTCCCCTCCCTAACTCTCACCCCTATCTCTCTTCAAGTACTCTACAGATCTATCTCTGCATTGCTTAAAGTCCCTATGTCTTCTATTTTTCTCTCTAGCTTCCACAAATGAGATAAAACATACCACCCTTGACTTCCTAAGACTATTAGCATATTCTTATATTCTCATATATTGACTTAGCATATTCTCCAGTTCCATCTGTTTTCCTGCAAATGACATAATTTTGTTTTTCATGGCTGAGTAAAGTTCCATTGTGTGTATAGCACATTTTATTCATCTACTCACCTGTTGATGGACACCTAGGGTGCAAACTACCTGCTTTTAAAGTGGGGACTTCTCCCTTTCTTGCAATATCCAAGAAAGTTTAGGTAATAATGCCATTGCTATAATACTCTTTGCAATCATTATTTCATCTAAACCTCATAGTCACCTGTGGAATGGGTCTACTTTTTTGTAGATAGGAAATGAAGACCCACAGTCATTAAGCTGCCTCTTGATATCACAGAGTTGGAAAAGCATAGGGGGGAGACTTTAGTTCTCATCTTCGGACACAGAGACTTTATTTGTTTCCTACTAACCATGTATATGTGAATAGTCACTCCCAGATATAAAATTCTATGAGAAACTTTGGGAGCTACGCAATGGCAGAATAGCTACCATACCCTTATTTTGTCTATATAGTCACATTTCTGAGCACAAGTATGTCCTTATTAAATGCACAATTAAGTACATTTAAATCACACCATCCTTTTAAAATAAAAGGTCACCAGAAAAGAAGGCCTTTCTTTTCTGCTTTGTTTTCACACAAAATATCTGCCATCATAGTGTACACTACAGAAGCCACAAAAGGAACATAGTCTATGTTCCAAACAGGGCACACAAAAGCAAGAGTCAGACATTTGAGTTAGTACTAAAAAAAAAAATACATGTGAGATACACTTAAAAATTACAGTTCAGTTTTTAATACTACTCTGTAATCTACAATACACTGGATTAAGATCCAGGAGAGGAGATCTGGTGTCTAGCTTGAGGTCTGCCACTTGTCTTTGAGAACTTGGCCTAAGGACTTAAACTCCACATTCTTTGACACCCTCTCCCAGGAGCCAGGCAATGACTAGCAGTGGCAGATGATGCCACAGGAGAAGACTGCCAGGCTTTTTCTGTCTCTTGAACCTGATCAAGCCTTTGTACTTAAGGACCATCCATTTGCAGGGAATTCTAGAAAGAGGCACATGTCTAAGGAAGCATTAAAGGATGAAATTGTATAAGAAAAGAAATCAGGCTGCAGGAAACTCTATGTAATTTGTATCTCAGTGTCTGTCTTCAAAAATTCAAAGAAAGCTGGGTCCTGTGGTACAGGCCTATAATCTTAGTACCTGGGAGGCTGAGACAGTAGAGTCATAGGTTCTAGGCCAGCCTCAGTAACTTGGTGCCACATTGTTTCAAAATAAAAATGCAAAGGGCTAGGAATATAGCTTAGAGGTTGAATGTCCCTAGTTTCAATCCCTAGTATCCCCACTAGAATAAAATAAATTTAAATTAATTAAAATTTTAAGAAAAATAAAAAAATGGAGGGGTACATACGAAAGACATAAATGACATGACAACCAATTTTAATCTTATTTGGATCCCAATTTCAAACTGAAGGAAAGGAATATTTTTAACAAAATATAACTGGTTTGATTCCAGTTTGATAAAGTTCAAAAATAAACAAAACTGATCTCTGCTCTTAGAAGTCACTATAATGTTTTATCTCTTAACCTCTGCTCTAGTTCTGTAGGTATTTTCCAAAGAGAAGATTGGGTGGACTTTAGAGTGCATTTTATCATTTATTATAATTCAGTAAAAAATGTTTAAATGAGATAAGACTGTACCCTATCAATAAAAGTAAGTCATAAAATAATTAAACAAAAATGTTATCAATGCCTTTGTTTGGCATTGTTAAGGTTTCATAGAAAGATAGAATTGCTTTAAGATATATTGAGAAGTGAAAGAAAACTCAGTAAATATAGACACAAAAGACATAGACTTTATAGCATATGGGAAAGCAGGTTATACATGCCAGAACATTGGGAAAATGGAGATGAGTGAATTTTGAGAAGAGACTGCAGAGAATATAACACAACAAGAAATAGATTCTGTGTTCTGATTCTGTGTTGTCATCAGAAATTGAGCCAATTGGGCCAGGCATTGTGGTGCATGCCTGTAATTCCAGTACTTTGGAAGCTGAGACAGGAGGATTGCAGATTTGAGACCAGCTTTGGCAACTTAATGAGGCCCTTTGAAACTTAGTGAGACATTGTTTCAAAATTTAAAAAAAAAAAAAAAAGATAAAATAGGGCTGGGGTATAGCTCAGAGGTAGAATGCCCCTGGGTTCAATCCCCAGCACTACAAAAGAAGAAAGAAAGAGAGAGAGAGAGAGAGACAGAGAGAGAGAGGGGGGGGGGAGAGGGAGAGAGAGAGAGAAGAAGAAGAAGAAGAAGAAGAAGAAGAAGAAGAAGAAGAAGAAGAAGAAGAAGAAGAAAAAGAAGAAAGGAGAGGAGAGGAGAGGGAGAAAAGAAGAAGAAGAAGAAGAAGAAGAAGGAGGAGGAGGAGGAGGAGGAGGAGGAGGAGGAGAGGCAGGCAGGCAGGCAATTGGGATATCTGGGCAAGAGCAATAGGAGAAGAGGTCCTCAATCTCTAGTTGCCCTCTAGGTGTACAGTGTGCACACAAATGGATTCTCTCTAGTACTTCTAGCCTGATCATTTCATCTTAACTCTACTCATTATTGAGCTATGGATGACACTGGAATATGTCCAGAATACAGGATTCTCCCTCACCAAGCAAGTTGGCACCGTTGATGGCAAACAGTAAATACAGCAGCTTCCCTTTGCCATTGGAACTTTTTTGACACAAGCAAAGCTGGTGACTCAGATATCTGTGCTGGCATCATGAGGTTTCAACAGAAGAAAATCCAACAAGCCCTGAAGATAGGAAAAATCTGCAAAAGATCTGATTCAGACAGGACAAGCTGTCACCAAAGGTGTTCCTGAGCCATGGCCTGCTGATACCAGACAGGGAGTAAAGGACCAAGAAGGTCACCAGCCTGAGGCTACACTGAGCAAGATAGAGGGTGCAGATTCTGCAAGGGCCTCTATGAGAGAAGTTCTGAAACTCATCCTCAGGAGTTGCAATGATCAAATTCATGCCTTGGAAGAAAATATATTTACAGACCGGGATAAGGGGGGAATGGAGTGTGACTTAATAAAAGGGTTCAGAGTTTCAGTATGCTATGATGAAAAAGTTCTGGTGGTAATGGCTGCACAACAATGCAACTAAACTTAAATGGTGCACTCAGAAAGGATTAGAGTGGTAAATTTTACAATATGTATACCTAATACAATATAAAACATCTTTACAAAAAATAATTTTAGTGCAGTCATGAAACAAAAAAAAGTAGAAGGTGATCAACCACTGTCATGCTTATGCCTTTTTTTTTTGATCTTGTGTTGTTTCTTTTCCTTATTTTTAATTGGTGCATATTAATTATATGAGTGGGTTTCACTGTGGAATATTTGTTCATACACATAAAATAATTTGATCAGTTTCACTCCCAAGTACCTCCCTTATCCTCTCTTCCCTTCTCCTCCCTCTAATCCCCTTCCTTCTACATTCACAACATCATTCCTTTCCTTTCCCCTCCCTTCCCCTGGCTTTCACATATGAGAGAAAACATGATACTTGTCTTTCTGAGTCTAGCTTATTTTGCTTAACTTGATGTTCTCCAGTTCTATCTGTTTTCCTGCAAATGACATAAATTTGTTCTTCACGGCTGAAGACTACTCCACTGTATATATACCACATTTCCTTTATCCATGCATCTGTTGACAGATATCTAGGCTGGTTCTATAATTTGGCTATTGTGAATTGTGCTACTTTAAACATGGGCATGTGCATATCTCTAAAGTATGTTGGCTTTAATTCTTTCTGATAAATACCAAGAAGTGGTATAGCTAAATCCTGTGATAGTGCTATTTTTTGAGTAATCTTTATACTTATTTCCACAGAGGTTATACTAATTTACATTTCCAGCAAC
Source organism: Graphiurus murinus (assembly GCA_004027655.1). Taxonomy (NCBI): domain Eukaryota; kingdom Metazoa; phylum Chordata; class Mammalia; order Rodentia; family Gliridae; genus Graphiurus; species Graphiurus murinus. Next base: position 4,646 of record PVLC010028974.1, read on the forward strand.
AATGTAAGTGTTCTCTTTTCCTGTATCCTTGTCAACATTTATTGTTATTTGTATTCTTGATGATTACCATTCTAACTGTAGTGAGATGGAATCTCAATACAGTTTAGATTTGCATTTCTCTCATGGCTAAAGGTGATAAACATTTTTTTTCATATAATTGTTGCATCTTGTGCCTATTTTTAATAGCTTAGAGCATGAGCTCTGGAATCAGACTAGTTGTTTCAGATCAGGGTTTCTAAGCTCTGCCTCTTGTTAGCGCTGATATATTAAGGAAGCTACATAGTTGGTCAAGGCTCACTTTCCTCATCTATAAAATAGGTTAATTATAATATGTATGTAAGTCCTAGGATTTTGATCAATTAAATAATCCACATAAACTTCCTGGCGCAAAGTACAGATGCAACAATTATTCATTTTAATGTTACTATCATTATTGTGCCATTGTTATTTGTGGGCAAATAAATTCAGACATTCCTGCCTCCTACTAGCACGAGAAAGACTTCCAATAAACCTCTCAGGAGAAGAGAAAGTTAAAAAGCGCACATTTAATTCAACAGGAAATGTATTATACGCCAATTATAATTCAATGTTGTGCCAGATACCAGAAAAAAAGAGAAAGAGAGAACAGATCAAAAACAAAAACATAGCATATGCTCTGAAGAAGTTAACAATCTCACTGGGGAAATGAAGCAGGCACACAGAAGGCCCCAGAGCGCTGAGCATGTGACTCGGCAAGCCCTTCCCCGGGGCTGCCGTGAGAACAGAAAGGCCTTCCGTGAGAAACTCTCTCTGGTGTTCACACGCAGGTGCTCTATAGTAGACGGGGCTTAGGCTCAAATCCAACCTCCACCCTTGAAAGCAACTAATCTTGCTGAGCCTCCACATCCTCAGAAATGCAATAGAGATAATAATAGTAGCTACCTCCGAGGGTTGCTTTGAGATGAACACATAAAGAATTTAGGACAAGCCCTAGAATGGATTAAGCCTTCCTTGAAAATTACCTTATTTAATCACAGTCCAGTGTAGTGAGCCCTGCTTGTTCTTGTTTCATGTAAGAAAACCAGGGTGGAAAAAGGTTAAGCAACTTGCTCAAAGACTAGCGAGTACATGACAGAGCCAGGAATCCAACCCAGTCTGGGGGACTCCTAACCCAGTGCTCTTTCCACTGCAGCAAAGCCACCCAGGTGTTATTAGTGACAAATGGGTATTGAGAACAGCAGTTGCGAAGTTAAAACAGTGTCAGTAAAGCAACAGGAAAAAAAAACTTTATGAATAAAGTAAAAACAGGAGAAAAAAATCTTTTAAAATAATGTTGATAAATGGTCTGCCGCACACAGTCTTAAACATTTATCTCATTTAATGTTTACAACAACCCTTTGACACATTCATATCAACCCCATTTTATAGAAGAGACTATAACTGCAGTTTGGAATGGTTCAGAAGCCTTGTAAGAAAATAAGTGTCAGACTCAATTTTTTCTAAGGATCATGAAGCACAATTACACTTGCATTAAGTACATTTTTATGTTTATGTGCAAACCACAAATTCTAAAGTCTAAAAAAGTAACTAGTAAAAAACAACAATTAAAAAAAAATTGAAACCTTGTAAAATTTCACAAGGGTAGTAAGAGGCAAAGTTGGGATCTGAACCCAATTATGTCTGATTTCAAAACCACTGTCCTTAGCCAAAAGGGGAGCTTGCTAGATGAAGGAAAGATTGTTAGTCCCTTATATATCTTCTGGATAAAAAGCAAGTATCAGGTCTGAAATAAGCAGAGGAAATTCAGGGAGATGGAGTATAAGTGAAGACCAAGTGAACAGGGGAGAAATGGGAAGTGGGGTGTCAGGCAGAGGCAGGTGTGGAAAAGTTGATAACAGAGGTTGCTTTCTTTGTTTAAATGAGGGGACCTTCACTATCTTGATGTTCGTGGGTTTGGAAAGTAATATCCGTCCTTATAGAAACTATTTTTTCCCTAAGAACTTGATTTTCATTTCTGTGACTAATTCCTGCCAGAATTAATTAATACCCAGGGGGGCCTAGGAAGAGTTCATTTACCTCATCAGAGAAAATGGCTTAATCTTAAAGCTAAATGAAGCCTGACTCACTACAGAATCAGTAACAGGATGATCAAGGCCGTAATGGTCCTGGACACCACCCATTAACAACACACTAAGACAAAGGTTTGAGGAGGTTACTAACAGCCACCCAGAAAATATATTTCAATAAAAGGCTCTATGGGTCTATGGGCTCATCTTTATGGACAGAAGTCCTTTGAGGGTAAGGACTGGCCTTTGAATACCTTGAACTTAAATTAAATTGGATGACCTAAGTAAATTTGCTGAAGACTACAAAAGAAATATTGATTTAAATGGAAATAATTACGGATTTCTATGTTTTATAGGAGCGAGTTGTTAATCTCTTATCTGTGAGTCTTTCAAAAAATAGTCTTTTATCTGACCCAGCTGTTTTACAGAACAATCTTTAAACACACGAGAGAAAGGAGCTGAGGCCAGTCTTCTCATCTATCACCCTGATAAATAAAGTACTACCCCCTTCTCCACCCAGGAGAAAGTTCCACCCAGGAACTTTCAGGCATCTGGCCTTGGCTGCGGCCCATGTTCTTCATGAAATGCAAAAGAGCACAAAACTCTGCTCCTAATTTTTCTCAGCTTTGGTCCCATTGCCCTGTAGTACTGCACCAGAAATCTCCCAAACCTCTACAAGCTCTACATCTTCCAAAAGCTTGATACAGAGATGCCAAAAAACTACCTGGGAGGAACCCTCCAGTCTTGTTAAGAAGTAGTGGCAAGGATGGCTACGACTTACTTTCTGAGAATATGCAAGCTGATAAATTACTTCTCAACAAAGCAAGTGGTTATGAACATCAGACAACCAGCCCCCTCTCTGCTGGCACATGAAGGATATTGTGCTAAAGTAAATAATCCAGGCACAGAAAAACAGAATAAATGAAATCCTTTTTTCTTAGCAATGTATGCTTATTATATGTTCATAATATTTATATGTGTGTATGTTTATATTTATATGTATTTATATATGTATGCATTTATATTTATATGTGTGCATGTATATTTATATTTACATATATTTGTGTATATATGTATTTAACATTTATACATGTATGTTTCATGTTCTCACTCATATGTGGAAGCTAAATAACTTGACCTCACAGAAGTATAGAATAAATCATGGCTACAAAGGGTAGGGAGATCAAGAGGTTGGTGATTGATTATAAAAATACAGTTAAATAGAAGGAATAAGTTCTACTCTTTTACAGCACAGTAGAGTATATGCAGTTAACAATGATTTATTGCATACTTCAAAATAGCTTAAAAAGTGATTTGGAATGTTTTAAGAACAAAGAAATGATAAATGTTTGAAAATGATAGTCATGTTAGTTACCATGACTTGATAATTGCACATCATATACATATATCAAAATAACACAATAGAAATATGTACAGTAACACACCCATAAATAATTATTATGCCAATTAAAATAATTTTTAAAATGACTGTCCCCGTAGGGAGGACAAATGGCCCAGATACTAGCACTGATTAAAGTCAAAGATCCCTTTTCCCAATCATGATTATTTATGATTGTCAAACAACAAAATAGTAACTATTTCTACCTGTATATCATGGTTCTCTCTTCTGATAATAATAATCTATTTTCTGATAAAGACACAAATCCTGAAGATTAGAATGGCATATTCAGAGCTTCTAATTCTATTGAATGTGATCACCACAAGCCTGCAGGACCAAGTGAGAGTTATCCAGGCTCTGAGCTCTCTGTTTACATTTCCTTAGAAAGACACAGCCTAACCAGATCCATATTATGATCAAAAGTCACACTCCTGTAAATTCAATGAAACCCTTTTTTTCTTAGCAATGTAAACTTAGGAGATGATAGATAGATAATAGATGATAGATAGATAGATAGATAGATAGATAGATAGATAGATGATATGATATAGCTATAGAGGGACATAGAGATATAGATATGTATATAGGAAAATTTGAATATACTTGAAGCTTGAATATATAGCACAAGTATTCTTTTTAGGGGACTTTTGTGCATACGATGAATTGGTTGAGGAACCTCTGTGTGCTTCCAATGATGTTTTCCCTGAAGATGTTTTCTTCTCTTCATTAATATCTCTGAGGCAAACATGAGTATTCTTCATGTGTCTGGAAACCTCCTAACTATATTCAAAATTGTGTCATCTTAAATTTTTTTTTTTTTTTTTTTGCGGTACTGGGGATTGAACTCAGGGGCATTCTACCTCCGAGCTACACCCCCCAGCCCTGTTTTTATTCTTTATTTTGAAACCGAGTCTCACCAAGTTGCAGAGTGCCTCACTAGGTAGCTGAGGCTGGCCGCGAACCCGGATCCTCTAGTCTCAGCCTCCCGAATGCTCGGATTACAAGCGTGCGCCACCACACCCGGCTTTCATCTTAAATTTTGTCAACAATTACCACAATCTGTCATATCCTCAGCCTATTCTATGCTTAACATAGAATTTCCCAAACAAGGAACCACTCTGTAGTGGACATGAAATGTATCTAAGAGAGTATTGATTAGCAGGTGCCATTAGCCCCTGGACCCCCTAGCTTAGAACTATGAATTTGGCTCAGTTCTTTCACCTTAGCCAATGCTATGGGCATTCAAAAACGTGAATGAAATATATGTACATGTATGTATGTATATAGGTATGTATGTATGTTGCATGTATGGCATGGAACTCAAGTGTGGAACCAAACTGTTAGAAGAACTCAGTATTCTTTTTCAAAATGATCTGGATCTTAGATACTTTGGATAAACCCACTTTTTTCAAAACTAAACAATGTTTTTCCTAAAACTATGCAGAGAAAAAATAATTTGATAAAACCAGAAAGAGTATTTTTAGAAATTGTTCATTCATGGCATGCCTATTATGGGCCAAGAAATATACTGCATTCTGAGAATACAGATAAAATGTGCTATCTCCATTTTTTAAGAGTTCCATGACTAGATGCATACCCACACATTTCCTGCGCAGGCTGGTAAGTCTAACACACAGGTTGGGTAAGCTAGTTATTTGGAGCACGGAGGAAGAGGAAGAGGAGCATGTGATCACAATGGATTCGAAATATATATATATATATATATATATATATATATAATTTTTTGCAATCGAAGAGACCTTAGATCCTTGAATACCAAAATCAAAGGCTTAGATTTGACTTTGTGTCTTTTATGTTTGTGATGAGATAAAGGTCTCTACCACCCTAGAGTAATTTTTAATCACAATGAAATTTAGCCATGATAATTTTTTGTAGATCACTGCATCTGCCCCAAATTATATAATCCCTTAAGCATATTAATCAAATGTTAGCAATTAGGGGTTAGAGGTTGTTTTTGTTTTTGTTTTTTTGGTAGTATAGGGAATGAAACCCAGGATAATTCTATTTCCAAGCTATGCCTTCAGCCCTTTTTATTTTTATTTTGAAACGGGTTCATTAAGTTGCTGAGAGCCTTGCTAAGTTGCTGAGGCTGGCCTCAAATCTGCCGTCCTCCTGTCTCAGTCCCCCAAGTACTGGGATTACAAGTGTACACCACCACACCAAGCTAGTTGGTTTTATATTGTTAAAAATTAAAAGCAACTAATAACTTGTTTTAGTTTTTTTTTTTTTTTTTAAGTTTGTCTTGTAGCAAAAATAATCAGTTGAACAATGTGCTAGTTCCTCTCCACTGGCTACCCATAGGGAAAGTTTAGATTATTGACTCATGATACCCAATGTTAAACGTATTTTTTCCCCTGATAACGACTGAGATGAAGAGACAAACAGTATCTAAGATAAAAATAAAACAGCCTGTGAAAGTCAAGGCCAAGGGTATAGGAACTTCCTCATACAAATATGGATTTATGGCTTCTCTTGAAGATATAAAAGCTCTGACAAGGTCAGATCCACATTTCCAAATGATAACAACTGGCAGGATCTGAGTAGCAGATTTTCCTTCTAGAAGATATGAGACCTTACCTGTTTATCCCTTCCTCCCAAGCCAAAATTAGTATTACTGACCTGGTCCTGAAAGCATTGAGTTCACAATTCCTAGTATCATCTTACAAACTCAAACCCGTGGTCCTGGTAAGCATTATGAATGCCTAGTATTCCTGTTCTTTGGAGAAATGATTTATCTTTTTATTACTTTGGAATAGACTCCATTGCCTTTTTGAAATGTTTTAGTCCTCTGAATTTGAGACAGAAGACTGGCAGTCCTAATTTGTTTCAGCGAGCTGCCTTGTTCCCTTGTTCCATCAGATTTACTTTGGGCATGTTGTAGAAAGGAGATTCAAAGCTCTATAGAGTCTAAATTATACTTCTATTTATTTGTTTGTTTGTGTGTGTGTTTGTTTGTTTATTTATTTATTTATTTATTTATTTATTTATTTATACTGGGGATTGAACCTGAGGGCATTCTTCCTCTGAGCTACACTGCTAGCCCCTTTTTATTTTCTATTTTGAAACAGGATCTTGCTAAGTTTCTGAGGACATCACTAAGTTACTGAGGCTAGCTTTGAACCTGAGACCCTCCTGTCTCAGCTTCTCAAGTAGTGGGATTATACAAGTCTCATGAGCTTCTGCTCTACCTTCCAGCATAATCAAGAAAAAGAAGCTAATATTGGCTTATTGAAGAAGTTAAAGAATAACTCTTTGGAAATGACAGTGACACCTGATGTGCCTAGTTTGTCATCAAAGCAAGACATACTGCAATTAATGATATGACCTACACATTATTAGGAAAATTAATGGAGTACATATTTCAAGGAAAACCCATTTAGCAAATGAAAAATGTTTTAGTTCTACACCATTATCCTCAAAAAGAGGTAAACCAAAATGTGTGCATTGGTAGTCAGAAAGGGGAATAAGAATGACAAACCGAGTGTGGAGGCCATTAGAAGCCTTGTCATATCAGTGAACTAAAGTTCCAAATGCAAATGCCTTCAGGGTTTGGTAAAAATGACATAATTGGGCACCAGAAACCCTATTGGAGAGGCTAGAGATTGAACCCAGGGGCATTCTACCTCTGAACTACACACCCAGCCCTTTTGTGTTTGTTTGTTTTGAAACAGAGTCTCACTAGGTTTGCTGAGTCTCCTTAAGCTGCTGAAGCTGGCCTGGAAACTGCAATCCTCCTGTCTCAGCCTCCCAAATATTGGGATTACAGCTATGGGACACCATGACCACCAGCTTCTTTTTTATTTTTTTTCTTTTGGCCTACTTCCATTTCAGAAAGCAAAACAAAAAAATCTTTGTGAATAAATATCCTAGCTTAAATCATAAAAAAAATCTTATTTACTTATCCTTATTTGGGGATTTTCCCACCTCCCTGAGATGCACTGTGACATAAAAAAAACACAAACATGTTATCATATGATTCCTATGTGTGAATACTAAAGTCAAATAAAAAGCCAGGCGTGGTGGCACATGCTTGTAATCCCAGCATTTGGGAGGCTGAGACAGGAGGATCCGGGTTGGCGGCCAGCCTCAGCTACCTAGTGAGGCACTTCGCGGCCAGCCTCAGCTACCTAGTGAGGCACTCCGCAACTTAGTGAGACTCTGTTTCAAAATAAAGAATAAAAAATAGGGCTGGTGGTATAGCTCAGAGGTAGAATGCCCCTGAGTTCAATTCTCAGTACCAAAAAAAAAATAAAAATTACATATCAAAATATAAGAGTATTTAGGATCCTTGAATAGATCCATATGAATACCTTACAAAATTTTTCTCTTTGGAGATAATTCAGGTGGCATTTTGATGCCTGACCCAGACACACCTCCCACATAAGTTTCTCTCTTAATTCAGTGACATGTCTGGCTCAACAGACAGGAACTGGGAAATTCACTCAAGCGGTTTAATGGCTTCAAGTTGGGTAGCAGGAGCCTTGGGGCTTTTTCTGAGTCATATGGAAACTGCTGCAGGGTGACAGTCAGAACCTCACAAAATGATCAAGTTTGAGATGAAGGCAGCACCAAAGGAGAAAGAGTCTCACTGTTTTCCGAGGTAGTGGCTTTTTATCTTCTCCGCACTTCAGTTCATTTTGTCACCACAATGCCTACCAATTACAGGGGTCATTTCAACTCTGGAGAGAAAGAAAGAAGATATGCACCTTGCTAAGTAATCCCAGGCCCAGAGCTTTGATCACACTTCAAAAGAGAACATCTCTTACCAAGATCACTCTCGCCTTGATTGGAGGCCCAGGACTGATCTGCCAATAAGGACAATGGCCTGACTCCAAGGCATCTCAGTGGGTCATCCAGATGGCTGGCTTCTCTTCCCATTCCTTCATCGGGAATATGAAGGGGCTGTTCAGAAGATTATCACACTGCCTTAAAGGAGTGAACTGAAATGAGAATGTTCCAAAAGGGAAAGCAATACTAACCTGAACACGCTCCCAGAACCCAAAAGATGGGTCCATTTGGTATTGTGGGTAAACGGGTCCAGTAGCAGTCAGGAAGCTGGGAACTACCCAGGACATGTCCCTCAATAGTCATGGACCTAAGACACTCATTAATTACTCAATCATCACAGAGTAAGCAGAGATTCCAAGCTTTTAAACCAAAACAACTCAGGTTAGATCCTGACTCTGTTCCATATGACTTTGGGCTTTGAGTTCCATTATTTCTCTGTGTCTTCAATTTCTCATTTCCACATTCCTCTTAATCTTACCTGCCTTTCCAGACTGGTGTAGAGTCTAATGAAATGATGCGCCTAAAAGTGCCAGGCACACATTAGTGACCTAATGAATGGCAACTATTATCATGATTATTTGCATCCTTAAGGAGTTAATGAGTGATCTGAGTTCCTTTTCTCTTTCTCTGTTGATTCTATAGGATTAACATTATAGTTAATGTACTCCCCTTGGGTCCCTTTCCATCAAAGTCAACCTCTGCCATACCTTGTGACTTCAGCAGGAATAAAAAAGGTAAATATTACTTGCAGAAAGAGAAAATACTGGGCAATTTAAATAGTATACATATCCAATTGTTTGAAGCAAATGCCAGGAACAGGGGCCTAACTGTATGTGGAATAAGATAGAGTTTCTCTCTAAAATAATGTCATTTTTCCTAAGATGCAAAATGAGGCAGGCTTTAGTTAAGGAAAAAGAAGGATTCCTGGTTCCTGGGGTACGAACTTGGAGACTAGGGGAAAGACTGATTCCAGGAAGCATAGGAGGCTGCTAAAAACCACTTAGGAACTGTCCTCTTTGACGCATACGATGGGATGTGTATATGGATGTAGATGTGTATTGTGTGAACTAATAAGCCAGGTACCCAAGGAGCAGTAAACTGGGAGCTCTGCCCACACTGGTATGCAATGGCAGCAGCCAAAGGTAATACCTGGAAAACAGGGCATCCTCTTCCATCTCTGAGATGGCCACCACAGCCCAGGTCACTAAAGCATCTTCAATCAGTGCACAGGGTGACTCAGGCTCTAGAATTTCCAGATACCAGCAGTGCCATGCCCCCTAGTCAGCACCAGGTAGCTGCAGTCCTCCTGCCAGCAGACGAGGGCAATACCAGCATGCCAGGCTGCTAATGAAATGGAAAACACAGCTACACCATGTGACAGTTACAGAAACCCAGGACTCCCCAGTAAACTAAGTAGATTTTTCATTTTCTTTCCTTGACATAAATCTTTGGATGGAGTAAGACCCTCAGATCTTTGTCATCATGAGACAAGAACCTCAGAGATAAAAAGAAATGTCTTTTATGATAGATGAGATGGAGATTTCATTACCCAATTGGAATATAAAAAAGAAATGTGACTTCGTGCTGTATCCAACTGGAAATATCAGTTGGACAGGTGGTGGGAGACTTGCAGTGTTAGAAAAGAACACCTGGAAAGCACAGCGACAGAGAATAGAAGTGCTTCTCACAGGCATCAGAAAGGACACCATGTCAGTCAGGAGAGGAGGACAACAGTAGTCCTGAGAGCATATCAAATGAAGCAACTTTGGCAGGCCGACCAGCATTCAGACCCAAAGAGTGCTAGTAGGAAGAGATGGTCCTGATTCACAAGGTTGAGCTCACAATAGCACCCTGAAAAATAAAATACTTAGGGAGCTCACAATAGCACACCGAAAAAAAAAAAAAAAAGATGTAAAAGACATTCATTCATCCACTCAGCAAATATACACTGAGTTCTACTGTATGCCAAGTAGGATCTAGGCATTAGGCAGATAGCAGCATACAAAGTTCCATGTTCCTAAGGAATTTGCACTCAATCCGGGGAGATAGACAATAAATAAGAGACATAACACATGGTGAGTAATGCAGTTGAGAATCATAAAGGAGGGAAGAGAGATAGAACATGATGGGGCCCAGGGGTAGATTTGAAATAGGATCATCAAGGGAAGACCTCTCTAAGAAGGCAACATGAGAACAAAGGAGGGGAAGTTCTCCCGGGTGAGAAAGTGAGCTACGTAGCTAATTGAGAAAAGAATATTCCAGATAGAGGGAACAGAGGGACCTAAGGTACACAGGCAAGAGCAAAGTGAGTCTGTTTGAGAAACTGCCCAAAGGTCAGTGTGGTGGGAGCAGAATGATGATGAGGAGGAGGGGACAAGATAAAAGAGTCATGGGGTCAAATTGTGTAGAGCCTTGCAGGCTGTATTAAGGACCTCATTCTAAATTGAATGGGGGCCTATGGAGGGCTTTAGACAGAGGCATTAGCATGAGACTGTCAGGGGCCATAAGAGCAGAAGTGGGAAGACAGGTCAGAAGACAGAGTCACCCAGACAAGAAGTGGTGGTGGCTAGGACTGGTGTGTCTGCCATGATGGTAGTGAGAAGTGGCTGGATTCTGTGTATGTTTTAAAAGTAGAACTGACACTGCTTCCTGATGGTCTGGCTCTGAGCTGTATGAGAAAGAGAGGAGACACAAGCGTGACCTCAAGTTCATTGGCCTGAGACACTGTCTAGATTTGGAAAAGGTCAGGCTAGACTAGGTAGCCTGACCTATTCAGGGACTGGAGTTCCTTAAATCCCTCCTGAGCCCACTAAAATGCCAGGTACCTGCAGGCAAGTGATTGAATTTGCTCACAGGCTGTGAGGATGGAAGGGAGAAAAACACAAATCACCACAAAACCTCTATTTTAGGACTTTATAATCAATGGAACTCTGTCCCCTGAGTCATACTGGCCACTTGAAGTGGTGCCAATAACAGGTTAGATTGTATCTGCTTCCCTCTTACCTGTCATTAAAGGAGTAAATTAATTCCTAATACACAGTACCAAAATACACTTTGGGAGAGAGCATGAGCATATGAAAGCAGCAACCTTGCCTTATTTACGGTCTCCTACTAACCAGGAGTCAACTATCTTAAGCTGTTGCCAAACAGATTCTTTTCAAACTAATAGTGTTTGGCTAACCCTTCACACAGAGCTAAATAGCAGATGAATTCCACCTGACACAGGCATTCACATTGGGCCCCTTCATAACCCATGTCTTATATCCCATATAGCCAGCATGCCATTCTGAGGGTGTCTTACAGGGTTTCCCCCTGGCCCCTTCCCCACTTCCACCATACTAGCTTCCCCTAAAGTGAAATGGCCAACACAACTCGGCTCAAACTTAGTCTCCATTGCTTACTTGCCCTTTCATGCTTTCTAAGTCCATCACCATCTTCATTCTTATCTTTCCACTGGTTATTGCCAATTAATGGACATCTTCTTCAAAACAGCCAGCAGCATAACTCTTTGCATGGTGTCATTGTAAGTAATGCCCCACTAGTTTTCAGAATAGTGCAGCTCTCTTAAAAATCTCCTTTTAGAACACACACATGCTGTTCATCTGTATCCTGGATGATCGAGAAAGATTTGTGTGATCTATCTTATTAAATTGTGCATCTAACAACCACATACGTCTCAGATAATGAAAGAATTAAACGCCATGGGTCAGACTGAGTTTTCAGGTGTGGTCCCCAACACTGTATCTATGTTGACAGTTCTATATCAGCACACACACACACACACACACACACACACACACACACACACACACTTCATATATCCTTCATGTGTGTTAGCCTGTAAAATCAATGGTCCCACTGGCCAGTTCAGTTTAACAGCTACACTCTACCCACAATTCCCTCACAGGATCAGTCACCTCTGAGAAACTTAAGATTGTCCCTGTTATACTTTTGCAGAAAGATGAATGGATCCATGAAAATGTTTTGCTCTTAAGCTCTCTAGGGACATTATTGCAAATATACTGGTGTTCTCTGTGCTTTGGGGTATGTTAAGTAGTCACCCTGTTATCTCCAGTAGTTCATTTTTAATGAAATGCTGACATTAAAGCATGTCCTTGCATAACCACATTCTAGGGTATCTGTCAAGAATGACAGCAATTCAGGAAAGCATGGAAAATAAGCTGCCTCTTATCAATCCTGTCTTGAGTTTTCCAACAAATTGCTATTACCCTTGAAACTAATTTTAGTTGGCAATGGAAAATCAATACAAATAACAAGAGATGGTTTAATCTCCAAGTATGTTGTAACTCACATCACTGCACACATATTAGTTCCTTTACAAAGGTACTTGGAGATGTTAGAAGTTCTAGAAAGAAATGCAAAGCATGAAGAAAACAATATGGGTGTATATATAAGGGGCAAGAATTCTACTGGAAAAAAAAATGTTCTTCAGGGTGTGATGGCACACACCTGCAATCCCAGTACTTGGGAAGAGGAAACAGGAGGATTGTAGATTTGAGGCTAGCCTCAGCAACTTGGTGAGTCTCTCAGAAACTTAGACCTTATTTTCAAATAAAAATTTAAATAGGACTGGGAATGTAGCTCAGAGGTATAAAATGTTTTTCAAGGGTATGTGTGACTATCACACTGTGTGACAGAGTAAGACTTAGGTGCTCTATCTTATTAAATTGTGCATATAACAACCATATATGTGTCAGATAATGAAAAAAGTAAACACTTCAGGCTGAGTTTTGGGGTGTGGTCCTTAACACTGTATCTGTGTTGTAGTCCTGTATCAGCAGTGTTTGAAAAGCATCATGACTTTCTTCCCCACTTCGACAGAATGTGCTTCCCTGTTATAATGACCCAGTAAGAGAAAGCTTTGGAGCAGTCACCATGCCTCGGTTCTAGAAAATTCATCAGCCATTGTTTCTTGCAGACATAATATATTTTTTTCCTGGTACCACTAAGATTTCATATGGAATAAAATACCTTAAATTCACATTTTCCATGCCTCTTAGATCTTGCTATTGCCCTAAGAAGGCTTCAGAAAATTGTCAAAGGATAGCCTGAAGACAAGTGGAAGAAGCCAAACACAATAGGACAAATTCCACTCACATATGGCCCTTAGAATAGGGAGAGTCATAGAAATAGATTGTGGAATAAAGGTGACTGGGGGCCAAGTAGAGGGGGATTTATTATCTAATGAGTACAGAGCTTTTGTTTGGAATAACAAAAAAAAAATGGAAATAATGGTGATGGTTGTACAACATTGTGAATGTAACATATACCACTGAATTTTACACTTAAAATGGCTTAAATGGTAAATGGTATACAATATACAGTTACCACAATAAAAAAAAAAAGTTTCCTAAAAATAGCCTGGAGAATCTGAGCTGAAATTTTCTTTTTCACCTCCATTAACAGAGATTTTCCCTACAGCTTCCAAAAACTACATGATAAAGAATTTGTATCATTGTACAGAAAAAGATTTCTATCCCATGGCAGCAAATGGTGGAGGTATTCATGTTCTTCCTTATAGATCAGAAGGAAATACGGTTCAGAAATTTCCTCAGAACATAAAATGTATATATGCATATATAAAAATTACTTAGCAACACAGGTTTACAATGGAAAGCATCAGTTATGTGGTCCATCCATCCTCATCTGTGTTCTCTTTTCTCCCTAGAAGGAACCACTTTTACAGATTCTTGTGTTAGTTACCTGCAGATCTGGGAATAGTACACTTAAATCGCTCTTTCATGCTGCAACATCTTTAGTGATTATTTGTAACTTCCTGCTGTAAGAAATGAATGATAGCTCATTTCTACTACCTCCCACCTCCTCTGCCCTCTGCCTCCCAATATAGCTACACCACCCTTCTCAGTTCCTCCCACTAATCATCTCAGGAACTTCAGAATCAAACCTCCACTTGTTATTCAGTTTCTCTTGGGTCTCAATTTCTGAGCTGGGATATTAGTGATTCTCTCTTCTTTTCACCTACAACTCTATTTTTTTTCTCTTAAAATCTCGAAGTTCTAGCTTCACTTTTATGTGCTCAAGTCTAATAACACCTATGATGGATTTTTTTTTATACTGGAAATTGAACCTAGGGGCACTCTGCCATTCAACTCCAACCTCAAACCTTTATTATTTTCCTTGTTTTTTGTTTGTTTTTGGTTTGGGGGGTTCTTTCGTTTTGTTTTGGGTGCTGTGGGTTGATCCCAGGGACATTCTAGCTCCAAGCTATACTCCAAGAACTTTTTATTTTTTTCATTTTGAAACAGGATCTCACTAAATTTCTGAGGGTCTCATTAAACTGCCGAGGCTGACCTCAAATCTATGATCTTCCTGTGTCAGCCTCCCAAGTACTGGGATTACAAGCATGTGCTACCATGCCCAACTTATTTTTGTTTTGAGACAGGATCTCACTAAGTTGCTGAGCCCTCCCAAGTAGCTGGGATTACAGACATGCACCACCACACGTGACTGATAGTGAAATATTTTATGGTTGCTTTACAAGTTCTCTACAAAAGTTGAGCACAGTGAGCTCTGTTCATGTTATCATAATCATATAACTATCATTATTGCAGAGCCACTGGACATGCTAGCTATGAGTGTTCTTCCTCCTACAAGATACTAGTGTCATAACCCCTTTGAAAATGGAGGAGTGATTCTGATGTTTAGCTCAAAAAGATTCTCCTGCTTTATCTTCACCAACTGATAAAAGTCATATTTAAGTGACTGCAGATTTAGATCATAATTGTCTTTCTAGATTGGTTGGTTCCTTGTTTGTCTGGTTGATTAGTTAGTTGGTTGATTGGTTGGTTTTTATTGAATTTTCTGGCAGCCTTTTCTTCTTGCATTCTGTACCTTAATTATTCCCCAAAGTTTCTGGAATACTCAAGTTTCTGTTGTCATCCCCCAAAGTTTCTAGTCTATTATCTACTTCATCATACTCTCTTTACTTCAGTGACCGGCCTGGCAGAACTGTCCACATTTCTGTTCATTTATGAAAGCAGTTGTTTTCTTTTTGTTGTTTCGTTTTTTGCTTTTTTATATACTTTTACTGGTGCATTATAGTCTCACATAATAGTGTATTTCACAATGATAGTGACATACATGCACACAGCACTTGGTGGGCTTTCCTCCAGCTTTCTCCTCCTCCCCCTCTTCTCCATACAAGATATTGAGATTGACATTAGTATTCTCACATATGGACATAATGTCAATGGAAGAATTCCTTCACTGATTCTGCCTCTCCCATCCCCTTCCCTAGACCACCTCCCTGGCTCCACTGGAGGTTTTCCTCCATTATCTGAAGTCTCTCTGGTATCCTGATTACTCCCTACCTTCCACATATAACAAAAAACACATGACCCTTCACTTTCTGTGACTGGCTAATGTCACTTAGCATAATGTTCTCTGGGTCAATCCATTCTCCTAAAGAAGAAATACAAATGGCCAATAAATGTATGAGGAAATGTTCCACATCATTGGCAATCAGGGAGATGCAAATCAAAACTACCCTAAGATTTCACCTAACTCCAGTCAGAATGGCAATCATAAAAAACACAAACAACAACACCTGCTGGCGAGGGTGTGGAGAAGTGGGAACCCTAGTACATTGTTGGTGGGATTGCA
>PVLC010028975.1:0-20609 GCA_004027655.1 Graphiurus murinus
AAAAAAAAAGCCTGTATGAAAACAACAGTCCTCATATTTGGTAAGAATAAATTCAAGTGGAAAAGAACTTAGGGCTTGTCATGATTTGAATATAGTTTAATTGAGGCCTCCCCAAAGATTCATATGATTAAAGGGTTGGTCTCCTGGGTGGCAATATTGGGAAGTAGTGGAACATTTAAGAGGTGGGATCTAGCGGGAGGTCTTTAGATCATTGGAGGAGTGAGGTAGTTCTCCTGGGACTCCTGGGTGGTTCTTATGTGGCCTCTTGAGTTCTTGTAAGAGGGTTGTTATAAAAGGAACAAGCCTAGTGCCTTCCATCCTCTCTCTGCCTCCCAGAGATGTGACTGTTTGCTCTGAAACATGCTCCCACCATTGCTATCTACTATGAGGTGACGCAGCCCAGGGGCAGCTCTTGACCAGAGCCTATGCTGTACTGTTTGGGTTTTGAATCTCCAAAACTGTGACCTAAATGTACCTCTATTCTTTCATAAGTAGCTGATATCAGATATTTCATCGGAGTGATGAAAAGCTGACTAGTACAGGCCTAGTGAGAAGATAAGTTGCTATATAGTATTATATTTTTCTTTTCTGTTTGTACTGTCCATGCATTGTGCTTCATTTGTTTTGTGTCAGAATGCCTTATTCATGGGGTGTTCATAAATCAAAGCCAGAGTCTTATCCAGTAAACTGTATTCTTTCCTAGGTATGAAGCAATGTTTCTTACAGATTCAAAGCAATTATTTCTGCTGTTTTGGAATTGCATTGTTTTCTTTGGCAATATGTCTGGTAAATTATATTCATGACTCAATAACATTGTTTGCTGCCATGAAGATAGTACAAAACTATGAGTTCCTTAAGGCAGAAACCTTATTAATCATTTCATATGCTTGGCATATATAGTGGGCCCAGCACAAGTTAGAGAACATGGACCTATAGTAGACATGATATTAAAGTGTTTTCATCCTATTGTTAGATAAATGGATTTCATGACCCACTGGCTGGTTAGAATGCTAGGTAATTAATGTTTGGATAATATCGTCAAAGGTTGGGGTTGCTAGCACAGTCCACTGAAATGTTCTATGCTTTTAAGTTAAAAGTTCAGGAGAGTAGATTCCTACTTCAGGGTCTCATTTCAAGTCAAGTATCCCATATCCAAAATTCTTGGGCCAAAAGTGGTTTGGATTTTTTTTCAGATATTAGAATATTTGAATGCATAATAAAATGCCTTGGGTTTGCCCAATTCTAAACACAAAATTCATTTGTTTTATATCTAATACACATAGCCTAAAAGCCTTCTAAAATTGATTCAAGGTTTTCATGTTAAAAAAATAACAATTAACATTTTACTGCTTAAAAACAATTGCAATATAACATTTTATTATTTCACTAAGTTTAAAATAAGACTAGTAGTGACTTAAAGTGTTATACTTCCAAATCTTCATTTATTTCAATCTCTACAGACTATTTAGAAGTTAGGAAGTTGATGTGAATTCTAGTAATTCTTATTGGTGCCAAGTTTGAAACTTAAGTCATATTTGTCATTTGATAGTCTAGGAAAGTGTTTTTGTGTGTTTTAGTCAACATTAATGAGTTATAATTGACATACAATAAACTATATATCCTTAGCTGGGCTTGGTGGCACATGCCTGTAATCCCAGTACTTGGGAGGCTGAGACAGGAGGAACATAGGTTCAAGGACAGCTTCAGCAACCTATTGAGACCCTGTTTCTAAACAAAAAGAATAAAAAGGGCGGGCATAGCTCTGGGGTAGAATGCCCCTGTGTTCAATCCCCATTACCACCAAATAAATAAATAAAATTCTATACTTAAAGTATATACTTAAAGTATATACTTAAAGCATATACTTAAAGTATACTATTTGGTAAGTTTTAGCTTACTCATATATCTCTGTAATTACCTCCTCTCTCATGATAGTGAATACAGCCATCATATCTCAAATTTCCTTCTGCCTCTTTATAATCTCTATTTTCTCTTACCCCACATATCACTAAGATACCTCTGATCTGTTTCTTGTGACTATATATTAGTTTGTATGTTTTAGAACTTAAGGTAAAAGGTGTTATCTATGCACTATTTTTGTTTGCTCTCTTTCACTCGATACTATTTTGGATTTGTCTATATTGTTATAAGTATCACTATTTACACATTTGTATCACTGAATGGTTCTTCATTATATGAATACACCATTTGTGATGGACATTTGGGTTCTCATAATAAAGCCTAATGTGAACATTCTTATATAAACCTTTATATGGACACATGCTTTCATTTTTCTAGGGAGTATATTTAGGAGTAGAATGATGGGATCCTAGGTTTATGTTTAACTTTTCAAGTTTGTCAATGTGTTTTCCAAAGTGATTATACCACTTTGCATTCTCGCTAGTAGTAGAGGAGAGCTGTAGGTACTCCATATCCTTACCAATGTTTGGTATGGTTAGTCTTTTTAATTTTAACCATTCCAATAGTTGTGTAGTAGTAGCTCATTGTTTCAATTTGCATTTCCCTTATGACTGAAGGCGTTAGGCATCATTTCACGTGCTTATTTGCTGTTTACATCTCTTCTTTGGTGAAGTGTCTGCTCAGTAGTCTGACCATCTAAAAATATGTTGTTTGGCTGGGCACAGTGGTGCATGCCTGTAATACCAGTACTTGGGAAGCTGAGACTGGAGGATTGCAGGTTTGAGGGCAGACTTGGCAATTTAGCAAAACACTCAGCAACTTAGCAAGATCCTGTTTCATAAATAAAAAATTAAAAAGGCTGGGGGAGGTGTAGCTCTGAGGTAGAATGCTACTGGGTTCAATCCTCAGTACCAAATAACTTCAGTTATTTGGTTTTCTTTTTAGTTGAATTTTGAGAGATTTAAAAAAATATATCTTATGCATATTTTCTCCAAGTATGTGGCTTTTCTTTTCTCTTTTCTTCTTCACAGTGTATTAAGAAGAACAGAAGTTTTAAAATTTGACAGAAGCAGTTGTCTTATTCTGGCCCACTATAACAAAATGCCACAAATTGGTAGTTTATAAATAACAGAAATTAATTTCTCATAGTTGTGGAGGCTGGTATCTGGTGAGTGCCTGCTTTTCAGTTCATAAATTTTCTTCTCACTGGGTCCCCACATGTTAGAAGAGGCAAGCCAACTCTCTGGGGCCTCTTTTGGAAGGGCACTAATCCCATTTATAAGGGCTTTGCCCTCATGGCCTAATTACCTATCGAAGGCCCCATCTCCTAATACTATCATATTGGAGGTTAGGATTTCAGCCTATGGGTTGTGGGAAGACACAAACATATAGACTGTAGCACCAATTGATCACTTAAAAAATTGTGTGTGTGTGTGGGGGGGGGTAACTGGGGATGGAAACCAAGGGTATTCTACCTCTGAGCTACACCCCCCAGCTCATATTTTTTAAATTTTATGTTGAAACAGGGTCTTGATAGGTTAATGAGAGTCTCACTACTTGCTGAGGCTGTCCTTGAACCTGCAGTCTTCCTGTCTCATCCTCCCATGTATTGGGATTACAGGTATGTACCACCACACCTGGCTTTTTATTTTATTTATTTATTTATTTATTTTTTGTGATACTGGGGATGGAGCTAAGGCCCTTCTACCTCCAACCTACACCTCTAGCCCTATTTTATTTTATGTTTTATTTTGAAACAGGATCTCACTAAGTTGCAGATGGATTCACTAAGTTGCCGAGACTAGCTGAGAACCTACAATCCTCCTGTCTCAGCCTCCCAAGTACAGGGATTGCAAGGGTGCAACCACGCCAGGCTCTTTAAAATTTTTAATTGTGTTTTTGGTGGCATAGCTGCAAATTTCTTGCTTAGCCCAAGGTCACAAATAACTTCCCTGTGTTTTTGTCCTGAAGTCCTACAGTTTTAGATTTTACATTCAAGTCTTTGGTGCCTTTTAAATAAATTTGTGTATCTGATATATAAGGTATGGATTAAAGTTCTTTTTTGCATGTCCAATTATTTCAGCACCATATATTGATAAGACTGCCCTTTCTTACTGAATCACCTATGCATATGTGTTTAAAAAAAATCAGGTGTTCATATATGTGGGTATATACTTTTGGAATCTTTACTTTGTACTATTCATCTATTTATTCATCCTCACATCAGTATCACTGTTGTGATCATTGTGAAAAATTCACTTTCCTCCTCTACTCTCTGTTCACCTGGCCACTTTTTAGCCTTTTATTCTCACTGGGTATGCAAAAGTAATTACAAATGCTTGCAAACTTTTGTATTAGTTCTTTTTTGAGCACTGGGGGACCCTATTGGAATCTAAGCTATACTTCCTGCTAGAATTCAACCATGTCTGTCTGGTTCCAGCACTGGTCCTGCTAGTAATAGATTTGCTTGACTAAATGAAGCCCCTAGAAAAAAACTCATGCTTAGAAAGAGAAAATCATGCAGGGAAAGTTGGCAAATTCTTCTGACATAAAAAAGAGACTTGAGCCGGGCGTGGTGGCGCACGCTTGTAATCCCAGCATTTGGGAGGCTGAGACCGGAGGATCCGGGTTCGCGGCCAGCCTCAGCTACCTAGTGAGGCACTCCACAACTTAGTGAGACTCGGTTTCAAAATAAAGAATAAAAAATAGGGCCAGGGATATAGCTCGGAGGTAGAATGCCTCTGAGTTCAATCCCTAGTACCGAAAAAAAAAAAAAAAAGAGGCTTGATTTTTACCTGTAACTTCTTATTAGCCTCTCAGCTCTGCCCTGGTCCAACACTATATAGGTATTACAGGGAATAGGAATTGAGACTAGGAGTGTCCACAATCTGTAAGACATGAAGACCCTAAGCACCTCTACTTTGGTTCCCAGGCACAAAGCCAAGAAAGGAGAGATACATTCCCTTTTAGGGGGGAATACAAATGCTTTGACACATTGACATGTCCAGAAAACTCTTCACATTTAGCACTATGGGAATTTAGCATTATGAGAGCTGGCTCCTGAAGATGCAAAGTCTCTGGCTCCTTTGCAGGCAGTAGAAGCAGAATAGATGTGCTTCTGGGAACTCACATGTAGAATTAGAGAGATTTTGAGAAAATCTGAATATCCCCAAATTGTGACTGGGCAGATAAAGACAGAAGAAATATGAATTGTCACTATTAATGTGCTTTAATTCTGTTCTCTAGGTGGGTGTTTATGATGAAACAGGGGCAAACATATTCTGGCTAGGTTAATTTAAACTATAGTATTTTGACTTTAGTTTAATGAGATCTTAAAAAGGATAAAATCAATTACTCATCAGCATATCTTTATAAAACAGACAACCTTGTTTTGCACAATAATTATTTTTCTGGTACTCTTGACTATTTTTAAATGATAAAACTTTCCTATGACTTCTAAGTGCTAACTAATTAAAAGGCTCTTGCAAGTCCATAAATGGTAAAGATACAGAAAATGCAATTTAAAAAGAAAAATATTGTTTACTTTTAATTTCCTATTGTGTATAATGGATTATCTTTCTATTACTATGCTTTTCTTACTTATTTTTTTATAAATAAAACACAGTCATAAAATGTTAAGCTAAAGAAATTTTATGTCAGATTATACTGTAAAGAGATTGGTAGCCTATAAATGCTACTATCCATTTCTTTGTGAATAGGTGCAGTTTAATTGTCATAAACCTTGATGGCATTGCAGTGCTCCAAGGATGTGCCACCTGCATAAAGCAATACTTTAGGGATAAATACAGAAGTCAGCTTTCACACATCTTACATCTGGTGACTCCTACAGTGGTCTCTAGTGCCTAGAGCCTGTCCTAGTTAAAGGGGAAGATGGTTTCATAGATCCTCAAGTTGGATAAGGAGGGTACAATCTCCAGACACCATGATCCCCTACATGTATTGTTTGAGGATATGAATATTGCTCAAATGAGTGAAGAATCATATAAAAATAAGAATAAAAATAAACATTTAAAATCAAGCCTTTGCCCCCAAGTTCCACAAAGTTGCCCAGATGGGTGCCTTCACAGGCAGTAGACTGAGTTGTAGAAGAGGAACCCAAAGCTTAGGGAACCTGAATTTTATAATGGCAACCAGATACTATAATTTTCAAGGCTGTTCACTCCACAAAAATCCTTAAAATGATGGTTCATAATGAATGACAGTCATTGCCTTGTTTTGCAAGAGGTATGACAGTATGAGACTCATGAATTGTTTCCCAACAAGGTTATAAAGACCTATATCCTTTCTAAAGGCAGGAATTAGTTAGAATTTATGACCTTCTAAAAGCAAACAGGAGACTAATACTTAGTGGTATGCTGACAAATATCTAAAGTTGGATTTCTATAATGTAAATACTGTCACCATGATTGGTTTTAAGCCTCTAATAGAATACCACTGAATGTGGAGTTGTGAAAAGAAGCACTGTATAGTATTTCTAGCATACAGACAAAATAGACATAAAAAGAATAGACAATACTAATATTTGGTAAAGGAAGTGATAATTATAAATATGAATTACCATTACCTTATAATTTTATGTAATTCAACTTTTAATAATGGCCATATTAAAAACTTGCAACATTTCTGATATTTTACCAGTTGGTTTTTGCGAGCCAGTATGAGCCAATTCCAGTGCTTGCTGCCAAAACTCCTCCCTGTCTGGTTATGGAATTACATTGGTCTCATTCTTCAAAACCAAGTACTTTCTGTGGTAATGTTTTTGTTATTCTACTAACTCATTTAAAAATCCCTTCTCCTTTTATTTAAGGCTATTGTGATATTCATATAACTTGTTTATTTCTCAATACCATCTGAGTAACAATAAATCTGATCTGCTGTATCCAAACTTAGATTATGTTAGAAATAACACAAATAGATCATTTGGGGGAAGGTCTTTGTTCTATCCAGTGTCTTCAATATTGTGTGTGGGTATGAGTAGAAAACCTATTTTACTTTTTTTCTGGGAATTTGATACTCCTTCCCTCCTCTCATATTATTCTGAGGATTTTACAAATAGAAATACCTCTGTAAAGCCTGTCATAAATTCCTGGGAGCTTTCCTAGATATCAAGCTGAATAAAAAACAGTGTTCAGTTTCCTAAGGGTGTGGCTAGGTTAGATTCATATGCAACAAACATCTAACACTTACACTGTGCTGTTTACTAGGTTAACTAAATGATTTCCCAAATATATGTACCTCGTTTAATCCTTAAATCCATGATGAAGCAGGTATTAATTCCATTTTACAAATGTGGGAAATGAGATTAGTCTGAGGTTTTATATTTTGAGAAGAGAACATAATTATTATGTGGCCTTCTCTTTTCCTGATAAGTCTATAGACATTAATTATCAAATACGTCTATAGCATTTTTAGTAGGGAACTTTTGATAAGGTAAATAAGATTGCCCTAAGAGCTCCAAGAGAAGAATTTTACTTTCTATGTGAACTGGTTATAAGTTTATGTCTATAACAATAGTCCAGAATCAAGTTGTGGTCCATACATTATTAAAGATATGCAAGAACATTTCAAATGAAAGCGATCAAACACTATATAAAAGAGAAGCTATAATTCAGCTTCAGAAAAAGTTACTACCAACATTATCATTAAAAGTATGTAGATTTATATAAATCTATTGATTATTTTTCAATGTTTTAGGTTCAGATTATATAAAAATATCACAAAGTTTTCACAGCTAATTATCTTATTGTGATAGAATACTTACTCTCTGAAGAAAGAGTAAAAGGCTATAAATAAGCCAATAAGAGTAGGATAAATATAACTGCAATGAGTTGTTCAAGAAAAAACAATACACAAATAACTTTATTTGACAATCTTATAGCACATGATAAAATCAAAGTTATTCACATCATTTGGTTTGTTGTTACTATCACCTACCTTATCAAGCAGAAATGATATTTCCATAGAGGATAAAAATGCTACAGTTATATAATTAGGAGCCTGGGCACAGACTAGCATTCATTTAATTTGTGGGCATATAGATATTGTCATTTCAGTAGATATATTTTATGTCCACAATTTCAGTGGATATGCTTTTAACAATAAGTATCACATGAGGATAACAATTAAAAGACTGTAGAAGACATTGAAAATCCAGTGTGCACAATTTTTGCAATACTAATATTTAGTCCAAGTTGAGTATGTTTCAGGATGATGCTAAGTACATGGGAGGCATTCTGTCAATGTAATTTGGGTTCATGTAATCATTGTTTACTATATGCATTAAGTTCATTTGGTCTCTGTATCTGGAGGTACTTCTGGATTTAAGGAGGCTCCAGGGGATCAGGGTTCAGAGTTTTCTTTCCAGTACTCCTCTGGTGTGACTCAGTCACACCTTGCCTTCCAGCTGCTTTCTGTCCACTTTCCACTGGCATGCCCGTAATACCTGCTCTGTGTACAGTCAACTTGCCCATAGCACACTGTGTTTTCTCCAATTCATAGACTTTTGGTTGCAGATCCAGTACTTTTTTTTTTTAGATTAAATTCTTAAGATTAAGCCTGTTATTTGGCTGATTTTATTGATCCAGGTTTGTTATTGGACATACTGCTGAATAGCTATCTTAGGGAGATATCTACCCACAGTTGGTGTGATGGAATAGGGTGATAAGTTTCATAAAGTGAAAGGAAGTGGTAGGGTAATTTCGTTTATGAAAGACCCCGGCTGGTAAGCAGCATACAGTAAGTCAAATAATGAAAGATAATGCATCAGAAAACTAATAGTGGCTATCTTTGAATGATATAATTATAAATTACTTTAATGTATATTTGTGTGTGTGTGTGTGTGTGTGTGTGTGTGTGTGTGTGTGTGTGTGTGCTGGGTGTGATGTCATATGCCTGTAATTCCAGCTACTGGGAAACTAAGGCCAACCTGGGCAACTTAGTGAGACCCTGTCTCAAAATAAAAAAATTAAAAAGGGCTGGGGATTTAGCTCAGTAGTAAGGCATCCCATCCCTGGGTTTGATTTCTCAATACTACAAAAATATAGTAAATTTTAAAAATTAAAAATATGTATATATACATGCACTTTGTGTTTCCCCCCCTAATTTTAATTTGTTTACAATTATTATTTATGATCTAGGAAGCAAAGAAATAATATCATTACAATATGATTTCTATTTTTTCCTTTGTAGTTTGTAGATTGGGTCTTATTCCACTTGGTAGAGAAATTTCTAATTCTGGCAACACAATGCTGCTTTGAAAAAGATGAAATGTACTGAAAAAAAAAAGAAAATTAGACAAGTACTTGTGTTTTACTAACCAGGTTAGTACTGTGTCAGTTTAGGTCACTTAGCTTTACAGCAGGACATGTGCAGGAGCTGGGGAGATAGAGAGACACTCTAAGAGAAGGCCTCCAGTTCAATAAATCTTCACCGAGTACTTTAATATACAATAGGGATCCAGAGGTGATAAGGTACAGTCACTGCCTCCTCAAAGAGCTGGCAACCCAGTTAATAATAGGAGAAGGAAGATAAAATTAACAATGCAAGGCAATATAGGGGTCAAATGAACAACCTGAGAGTTCAGAGGAGTGAGAAATCAATCTGAGTAGGGATGAATAAAAAAGGCCTCATGAGAGATGTGGGATTTGAATTGGTCTTACTGGACAGGGTCTGCTTGGGTAAGTGAAGGTATAATAGAAGGCATATTTGCTAGAGGGAATAGTTAACAGAAAGTGTATAGGTGGAAAGGCACAAGGCACTTGTGGGACATGAGAATAAGTCTGAGGAGTGGGCTCATGTTGTGGAGAGGTGGCAGAGGACTGGGATGATGAGCAGAGACAGGATTTTATGGAAAGTTTTTCTAATGTGATTGTACAAAATGCTTTGGAACTAGTTTTTTTTTTTTTTCAGGTTTCTAGTTAGCTGTTTATGATTTCTTAGTCTGATAAAGAGATGTATCTGATACAGAGATGTCATCTGTCATCCTGCCTCTCAACTTTATTTCTCACCTGTGAACCCATGTTCTTAGAATCCTCTGTAATGAATGTGACCCCCATAAACCTTCTTCAGCTAACATTGGCTTTCTTCTGTTGCCTTGGTGTCCCAGTCTAGAAATTAAGTTATTTTGAAACTCTGGACTTGTTCTCCATTCTGGCCTGTGAATCCACTTTGCTGCTCCTGGCAAACAGTTTCCCGCACTGTTTGCTACTCTCTTCCCTTTGCTAGATATCTTGACTCAGGTTACTGTCCTTGACCTTGGGCATTAGACCATGTTACTACTTTTGGATTCCCCATTCCAAGGTCTTTGTTCTAAATCCCAGTCCATGGTATTCAGTTATAATCCCTGATGGAAGGAAATTTGGTATAAAATAAAATCCTCTTTATCCTACCTCAGAAAAATTATTGAGTGAAGTATAAAAAGTGGTGTATATATTGTATGTTACCTCACAGGGAAAGTGATTCCATAGCATAAACTTAGGTTTATGCTATGACCATTTCATAGACAGGTTTATAAATTTGATATACGTTCTATCATAGTAGCAACTAAATCTGAAAATCAGTTTTACAAATGTTTTAAATCATTTTATATTATACCTACTCTCCTTGTTTAGCCTCTTATTCTACTATCTTCAAAAACCATGAAGCTGGGCATGGTGGCGCATGTTTGTAATCCCAGTATTTGGGAGGCTGAGACAGGTTCCCAGCTAGCCTCAGCTACTTTGTGAGGCCCTCCACAATTTAGTGAAACCTTGTTTCAAAATAAAGAAAAAGCTGGACGTGGTGGCGCACGCTTGTAATCCCAGCATTTGGGAGGCTGAGACTGGAGGATCCCGGTTCACGGCTAGCCTCAGCTACCTGGTGAGGCACTGCAACTTAGTGAGACACGGGTTCAAAATAAAGAATAAAAAAAAATAGGTCTGGGGGTATAGCTCAGAGGTAGGATGCCCCTGAGTTCAATCCCCAGTACCACACAAAAAAAAAAAGAATAAAAAATAGGGCTGGAGTGTAACTCAGTGGTAGAATGCCCCTGGGGTCCATCCTCAGTACTGCAAAAAACAAAACAAAACAAACAAACAAAAAGACATGAAAAATAAATATTCTTAAAAAGTAGTATGTATAAACTGTTTTCATGTAACACTAAATTATCTGATAAGATGGAACTGGGTCTGAGTGAGATGGTGGGGAGGACACTGTCGGTAATGAATGTGGTGCTTGGTCTGTTTCCACCTGCTCCAAGCCCCTCAGCCGCAGATACATTTCCTGGAGCAGGCTCCTCCCCTGCACAGCTTCTGAACTGCTCAATGGAATAGCCTATTACTGGGTTTAAACATAGCTGTTGATGAGTCTGGAATGAATCCAAGTGAAGTACCCCTATGGACCACTCTTAACTATCCATTGTGTTTGCCCAAGCCTTATGACAAAATTCTTCCTGCAGTTTCCTTCTCTCTATTCTAGGTTAACCTTTGGAACAGATACTATCCATACCCCTTGGCTGGATTCTATATTCTTCATAAACCTTATTAATTCTTTTTCTGAGAATACTCAGGAAAGAGCAAAGATATGGCTCAGAACCACAAAACCAACTTGGCTCTGGGGTTATAGAGGGCCACCTGTGTATCTATAATCAGATGATTTGACCCAGAGTTTGTCACCTCTCTTTGAAGTGTTTGAAGTATTGCTTCCTGCCTCCCCCTGAGGGGCATATAAAAAAATAAGCATAAGAACACATTTTGTGTAGTAACTACTTATTGAATCCTTTCTTTAAAAAGCCATATTTCTTATGTCTCTTTTAGAGAGATGTTTTGCATATAGATGTACAAGCACATATGGGAATACATATATCATGTTTTTGTTTAAGTATCAACATTCTGTGCACATTGTCCTGCCCATTGCTCCCTTTTTAAAACAATGCCATGCCTTTTGGAGATTGTTTCATAACTTGTTGAATTCTTAATGTGTAGAGGAGTAGACAAGGTAAATATTTAAGGAGTTAGATGTGCATTGTCTTCTTTTGGTATGTAACACAAGAACTATTATTCATCCATAAGACTATGAGACAACTGATTCTCAATTTATGCAAACTCTATAGATGTTTTCCTTCTGTATGAAGGCTTTTAAATATATAATGACTATGTCTTTACACATACCTTATAGTAAATACTATGTCTTCAAATGAATGCTGACTTTTTATGTGAACCTGAGGGGGAGGGAAGGGGAGGGGATTGGGGTGGGAATTGGGGAAAGGGTCAAATGAGAACTATGTGCAAATATGTTGTTAACAACCCGTACTTGTATGTTATATTGCACGAATTACTACAATAAAAAAAAAATTAAAAAAAAAATAATTGGATCACATATTCATCTTATTTGATGCTTCATATAATTCTCCTATTATGTTTACTGAATACCTATTTTGTGCAGGTACTGTGCTCTATTCCAAGGGATTATAAATGAATATGAGATATATAGGGGTGTATAAAATGAGTAAAGCATGGTCCCAACCCTCTTTTGTGAAGGGATTAAAGTGAAGGGATTAAAACAATTACACATAGATGTTGTCACAGAACACCACAGCCTATACTGTCTTTAAAGGACAAGAAAGCATTTTAGTGATAATGGTATGATCTTAGCCTTTGGCTAAGATCTCTATATATATTCAAGATGCAAATTATGCCTGACTTAATTTTCTCTGTCAATTTGAAGGAGCAGATGACTCAGGTGTGCAGACAGATGCTAATACTCCTTTGGGGACACTTTATCTGTGTCTTTTTATGGGGTCAGGGGATGCCCACCAATTTCAATTGACATGATATTCATTAAGAACAATGTGGCAGACCTTTTCTCAAACTGTATTCAGTTATATATGACCTCTGCTTGAACGATCTTAAGCAGCTGCAAAGACAGCCTCGTGGATGACAAAATCCACATCTGCATGTCATGCTAATTTGAGGAAATTTCATCATTTAGCATCCCCAGTGTGAAGAACATTAATAATTCAGTGGTTTGTATACATTTCCATTCATTCCCCTTGTGAAGATGTTTGTATCGCATTTGAATGTTGTGGGATGGAGAAGTTGGGAAGACCTGAGTCCTAGGTGAGCGTCATGTTCTTGGGGTGTCCCTTTGATATTTTGTCCCTGTGTCCACTTTCCTTCTAGAATGTCTGTGGCTGCAGCAGCAATGTAGTGAATATCTCATGAAAGAAATACTGGGTTTATTAGCATCTATGATTCTCACTGATTACATTCCTCATGCTAGCTCTGTCTGGGTTATAATAATCTTTTTTAAATAATCTTTTTAAAATTAACTTCTTGTCTATACTTTGGTGTTAGTAAGAGTAAGGCTGAGTATAAAATTGCTTCTTCTGAGTTGGAACAAAGATTTTTTTAAAAAATGCAGTTTCTGTGGGGGAAGATTCCAGAAATTAGGTCTCTTGAGAACTACCCATCTGTGAAAAAATATTTCTGTTGGACTCGAGTCCTGGCAATTGCCAAATGGACCGCCACTGTAAGCCATTTATTCTGTCTCACTGGACAGAATAAATTGTTTCCTAATTGGAGCTATGTCATGACATGAACTGTAAAGTGTGGTAGCAATAATTTATTGTCAGCTTAAGGAAATGACAGAAAATTGTCTGCTTTTACAAAAAGCATTTCTTTTCCAACTAGACTCATGATCCATGAGATCATGTTTAAAAATATTATTTTTCACAATACAATATGTTTTTATACATTATACTATATATTTAGAGATATTTTAAAAGAACTAATTAAAAACATTTTGTGTGCATGTAATTTTGACATAAATCAGAGTTTCTTGAATAATCTCATTTATCATTTCATCTCCTACAGACCATAGATATTATTTATTGATGCCTTTAGGATGACGTCTGTGGTGCATAGGAAACTTACCTACCAGATATTAAAACATATGTGGTAAGCTGGGTATGGTGGTACACTCTTGCAATACCAGTACTTAGGAGGCTGAGACCGGAGGATCGCAGGTTCAGGGCCAGACTCAACAACTTGTGAGGCCCTCCACAACTTAGTGAAACCCTGTTTCAAAATAAAGAACAAAATAGGGCTGGGGTATAGCTAGGAGGTAGAATGCCCCTGGGTTCTATCCTCAGTAGCACACACACACACACACACACACACACACACAAAAGTAGTAAATACACACGTATAATGTGTCTGTATTAAAAATATCCATGATCAAATTTGGTAATTTAGTATATGACAATTGTGGAATTTCAGAAATGATAAGCAAAAGGATTATTCCAAATGATGTTATGACAATTGAAAATCTAGCTAGCTCTCCTCACTACAGCTTTCACAAACATAAACTCTAAATAGAACAAAGGTTTAAATATTTGAAAATTCCCCAAATACAAAAATGCTAGAAGAAAAAGGATGAAACATATTTTTATAATTCAGGGATTAGGAAGGATTTTCTCAGTGTGATAGAAAACCTAGAAACCATAGGAGAAAATATCAGCATAATAAAAAAATTAAAAACATTTTTTATTGAAAGGACAAAAATACAGTTAAAAGACAAATGATTGACTGGAAAAAGTATATACAACATGTATAAAAATAAAGATAAATGCCTAGAATACTAATAATCTAATAAAAATTGATAATCATCCAAATAGAAAATTGATGAATATAAACATGGAATGGGTGATATAAATCCATGGAATGGGAGATATAAATGTCCAATAAGTATAAGAAAAAAATTCCTTTAGGTAACACACAAAAGAAAATTAAATAGCAATAATAACCTGATTGGCAACATCTAGGTGGATTGAAAACATCTTTTATTGGTAAGAGAAAATAAGCATTCTCATGTTAATGGGGGTGAATATAAAATAAAAACATATACATGACATTTGGCCCAGAAATTTCACTAGTAATTCCGCTTCTTGGGGATCCATCTTCCAGAAATCCTACTTAATTATATAAAACATCTATGTCCAAGGTTGCTCGTTGCAGTATTGCTTACTAGTCAAAACTTGAAGAAAAACTCTGTCATAGGAAAATGGTTGAATAAATTGCAGAATATTTATAAAAAAAAAATTCATGTAGCAGCTAGAAGAAAGAAGCAGATTTGAAAACTATTCACTGTAAATAAAACAAAAGTTCTTTGCAAAATCATATTCATGGCCAGTTCTGTTTTCATTTTTTAGAAAAACAACAACAAAAATATATGTTCCTAGAAGCACAGAATAAAATCTAAAGAAATATAGAATGATCTCTTGGTGGTAGCTATGAGGGTCTGGGCCAAAGAGGCAGGAGAAAAGGAAAGGAGAAGTTTCTCATTTCATATATATAAAAATGTAGGATTATGAGTAATACTGGCTTTTTTGCTTTTTTATTTAATCATTTTTATTATAGATATGCATTGCTTTTGTAATTGAAGATCAAATATAACCTTGAGCCACGTGTGGTGGCGTACGCTTGTAATCCCAATACCTGGGAGGCTGAGACCAGAGGATCGCAGGTTCACGGCCAGCCTCAGCTACTTAGTGAGGCCCTCTGCAACTTAGACCCTGTTTCAAAATAAAGAATAAAAAATAGGGCTGGGCATGTAGCTCGGAGATAGAATGCCCCGGGTTCAACCTCCAGTACCACACATACACACACACACATACACACACACACACACACACACACACACACACACATATATTTTTTTTTTTCAAGGATATACATATATATATATATGTATATCCTTGAAAAGATATTTCTTAAAGGATGGATTAAAAAGATGAGGGACTGAGGGTATAAAAACAAAGACTTCAAATGACCTTGGGAAGGGCCTTGAATAATGGACCCAGGGCTGAGACAAAGGGATTGAAGAGAGGAACTTCCTAAGAAGCTGGGTAGTGGAACTCAGTGGGGAGGCCAGCTCTGGCACATAGCTGATGATGACTCTGAAGTTAGAGCCCCAGTTCCCAGGCCATGGCTCTTTCTACTGTCTTTCCAAAGACCCCATGACAGAGGTACTGTTACCATCACACAGCTCCACACCAAGTCTCTCAAGGCCTGTGACTTGGGCCTGGGCACTCACAGAGCACATCTGTGTCACACAAAGCTTATGCTGTCTGCTCCTGTGCAGGCAACAGTTT
This sequence comes from Graphiurus murinus, assembly GCA_004027655.1. Lineage (NCBI taxonomy): Eukaryota > Metazoa > Chordata > Mammalia > Rodentia > Gliridae > Graphiurus > Graphiurus murinus. The sequence continues at coordinate 16,070 of PVLC010028975.1, forward strand.
CAGCTGTGATTTCCCACTTACACATTTTCACATGAGACCTGATAAAAGCAACATCATCTTTGCCAAAGGCCCCTTGGGCTATTCTCTGCAGCTTGGTGACCTGAAGGTTATAGTGCTATTACATCAGCTCCCTCCTTAGGGACTGACAAATAGCTCTCTGGCTGTCTTCATGGAAGCCAGGATCCCTTCCTTCACTCTGTTTGAAGTCTGTCTTCTGTATGTAGTCTGCATGGGTCTTATGCAAATCTTTTGGTTCCTGTTTACTAAGACCAGCTTAAAAATATTAGACTTACTCTGCATGACATCTGTAGTAATACCAGCCTCATCATTACTCTAAACAGTTGTTGTAAACATGGTTGTCTCACCCCTGAGCTCCTTTCAGTCCCCTGTGCACACCCTCTGATAGGTCTAACTTACTGCTCAACCCAGAGTAAGCAATGTCACAGGATGAATGTTCATTCCATAAGGGACGCCTCTGTCAAGGGCCTGCTCAGTTTTTATCTGTTTACTCAGAAACAGATGTTTAAACATCTGCTTAAATACTGTGAAATCTTTTCTCAAATTGGACTGTTAGTTCTAGCAGCGTAACAGGGAAAGCTCATGTTTACCAAAGTAGAGGCAAATTGTATGTTGAAAAGGGAAATTTAGTAGAATACCTTTTAAGTATTTGTAAGAGCAAGTACACTGTCAACAAAAGCTTTCATGTATTTAATAGGAAATACCTTTGACTGTTTGAAGCTTTCAAGCTCATTAGTATATTATTACCTTGAATCTCTTTTCATTTTATGAATCTATTATATGGAATAATACACATAAAATTTTTGTGGGAAATAATTTTGAATAAAATTTTAAGTATATCTGGGAACTGATCTGGTATGGTAGAGAAAATATGTTCAAAATGTTCCCTTTTCTTCTCTAGTAAAAGATTGGACAACTTTTTTGATTTTAAAGTTATTACATCTATTATGTCTACAACAACATCTCTAAGAAGCTGTATATTGACCTATGAACACACAAAGGCAAGAGTGCTGCTGTTTTGCTTTTATAATGAAATAGGAAAGCATTTGGCTTATATGATTAAGATAATCTGGTTATATCACAGACCTATCTTATTTTGAACTTGAGTGATTTCTGTTTAGTGTCACATGGATGAAAATATGCTTTTGCCTGTCTTTTAGCAGCAGGTAATTTGTAGATTTTGTTACTGAGTGGCTCATCTTTAGAAGGAATTTCAAAATTGCAACTTGAGGCTTGTGTCATTTTGCATATGAGATAATGATTTGCTGGTAGCTTTTTTCAAGCAGAAGCATATGACTGGTTGAAAGTGGAAATTCAGTTAGGTGTTTGCCTTCCTTGTTATGCTACTGGTTTTATCTGAATTGTCTAATTGTTTAGGCATTTTGTAAAGCAGTTGGTAATGAAAAAATGATATCCAACTCAATCTGTAACCTTGTGGAGCAAGATATTTGCTTTTGTTGGGCTCAGTTTGCTATAGTTATCATCTTTCTTTCACACACACACACACAAGATAAAATATCAATGCAATCCATTTTAGAGAAAAATAAAAATTTATCACAAAGTATTATTAGGACACTCTTTTTTTGTGTATGGTGGTAGGCCACCATCATGATGGCTTAACTAGTAGCTTCAGAGGTGATCTTTAAAATGACAGTGCTTTATTGTTCCTTCCATGAAGATATCCAGCAACCATAACTTTAATTCCTCAGCAGTCATAAAAGGGAATTACTAGTTTCAGTTGATTTCAAAGCCTATTGATCTGCCATTAGGTCAAAACATAGTCTAGAGGTACTCAGGTTTGCTACTACAATTTTAACCTTGAAGATCCTACTCGTCAATCATTTTCAAAAATTCAACTTAGAGGAACAAAACTGTCATGGGAGAAGAGGTATATCTGGAAGAGGGTCCTGAGGAGTTCCCAGAGAGAAGAGAGGAACTTGGCTTAGGACCAGCAGGATCTTTGACATTTGTGGTGGAAAAGTATTTCAGCATGTGTCAGTTGAAGCACAGAGATTTATTTAGGAAAACAAAGAATTCACATTCAAGGGAGAATGTGGATCATCTGAAGAGAGAGAGACACCTTTGGGGTAAAGCAAGGAGTATGCTTTAAAGGGAGAATGTCAGCCATCTCAAGAGAGGGAGAAATGTACTTTGGGGGTTAATGGCTCCTCTTTTAAAGGAAGCTTGATGAAGGATGGATATGGGTAGTATGTGAGGGTGACATTCATCAGCGATCCCAAGATGGTTTATGGTGGTCTATTAGTTTTCTGGATCCTTGACATAGTCTCCATTGTCTTTTCATGGGAGAAGAAATCATTCTAAGACAGGTTCGAAGAATTCCCAGGGGGAGAGAGAAGAACTTGACTTGGGCTTGGCAAGGTCCTTTGCTTACATGACAAAAGAATTTCATCACACACCGGTCATAGAGATTCATTTAGGAAAGCAAGAAATACACATTCAGTAAAGAATGTGGGCCATCTCCAGAATAAGAGATTCAGTTTGAGGGGTTATGGCTCTTCTTTTAAATGAAACTAGGTGAAGGGTAGGTATAGGAAAGTAGACAAGAATGACAATCCAATGATCTGGTCATCTTTCAGATCCTTCCTGTGATCTCATTGTCTGATCAATAGATATCTCTTTTGCCTAAACTGTTTATAGGTGGGATAATTAACAGTTTTCAAGGAGTAATTATCATAAGGGATTGAGTAAAGATTTGTAATTTCCCCTCCTGGCTTGGGGAGTAAAGATATGAGGAACTTTAGCATACGATATTCATGTTAAAATTATAGTTACCTTGCCCTTCATTTATGTTTCCTACCTACCTATTTCTTTTATTTCTTCTAGCCTGTCTCTGTGTGAACAGTAGATAATGCTGGAAAATTTGCTATTACAGGTTTCTCAAGATACTCTAACTCTCCTGTTAAAACTATTAATTGGGAGGAGAGTTATAAATTAATAGTATACTAAAAGTGAGTGATTTTTTTGGTTAACTTTAAGATTTACAGGTTTTCCAGGAATTTGTGAGTGATAAGCCTAGAGGAGAGACTGGCTTAGGAAGTAAAAAGCCTGAAAAAATCTGAATTAAACTTTTATTTCCTTCTCTTTCCTGTATGTCTCCTTTCTACCTATATTTTATTTCTTCTCTCCTACCTCCAAATGAATAAATATGAATTCTAATGTATAAAATAAAATCTAAAGGAATAATGTCCCCATCTATAAATATCTAATATTCATAGATATGTATAGAACATCCTCACCCTTGAGGCATGCCAGACTGAGAGAGCTACATCCTTCCTATAATGCATTTACTTTGACTGCTTCACTCTTGGGTGTTGTGACACCAATCTACCCTTTGTTGGGGTATTATAGGGGCAAAGAAAACACAGCCCAACAGCAGGGAACAGGCTTTATTTAGGAATAAAACCTGGAAGGAGGCATCTGACCAGGTAGAGAGCTCACAAGAGTCAGAAAGCTCGCCTCTTTACAGGCTAGGAGCTTTTTATGGGGCAAGGAAGGGAATGGGGTACAATAGTAGTTGTGTAAGCCACTGTTTGGTGTGCTAATGGCCTGGTTATCTTGGGGCAGGGCAATGGTGAGGGGGCATTTCTCTTTATTTCTTTGTTTTCCATCCTCCTCTTGCATGATTCATAGCCAGACTTCACCGTCAGACCTCACAGTGCTCACACCCTTGTATATCTAATATTCTATGGTATTGTAGAACTTGAAGTGTTTGGGTACCATGTATCCCCACCTCTCCAATAGATGCCTTAAGCAGATTCTGATAAGCTGCATTCAAGATTGATTCTCTATTTTCTTTTGGTTTTATTTCCCCTATATCCTCTTGTAATATGCACACCAGGTCCAATGAGGGGCACCTGTCTATCAATAAATGTGCCAACCATGTCCTCAAGGTCAGTGAGAGGTGTTGAGTAACAAGTTGGGTGAAAAGAGCAATCAGGAAGGATGGTTTTTTATTTGGACTTCATTGGAGAATGTGGTTTTTCTTGAAAAACAACATGGTTCTTACTATGCCTTAAAGGAAATTACCCAGCTTTTCCATTTTATGTACCTAGTTTAGAGAGAGCAAACACTAGTGATCTAAGGAACTCAGATTATGTCTTTGATTTAAAAAAAAAAAACTTGGTAATTGCTTAAGTTTGCATTTGTTTTGTCTGTAAAACTCTTGTCTTTCTCATGGGTCAGACTTCATGTATCGGTCAGGGGGTGTTTTGGTTTTGAAAAGCTTTTCATTACACTACTGACCACATTTGTTTTATTTTAAACATTCTTTGGAGACACAAAATGCTTCTTCCTGCTCCAACTCCCAACAACCCAGTTCATTAACTATAAAAACTCATGAAAATTATTCTCAATTGGTCTCATAAAACCGTACTTGTTTACTGGATTTTTATAATCAATAGGACTATGAACATAGCTTCCAGTTAGGCATGCAAAGGGGGAAATGGTGATGTTTTTGCTTTGTCTGAACATAGTGGTTCCTTCCTTTCATTTTCTAAATACT
>PVLC010028976.1:0-20330 GCA_004027655.1 Graphiurus murinus
GAGTGTAAAGCAAGAATTACAATGCCAGGACTTCACAGAGGTGGTTCAAACTCAGAGGGGGTCGGGGTAAGGAAAAAAATGGGAAGGTTTGCCGGTTATTATGCAAGTTACCACCACACAAAAAGTGCCAAAAAGACTCTGTGGGTCTCTTGATAGTAGTTCTTGCTCGGCACTTAGAAATCCCAAAAGGCTTTCAAAGAGAAAAAAAAAAAAAAGAAAACACTTCACAGAAGCCCAAGAAAGAAAATCCAGAGTGCGTGTGACTGACAGCTTTCCTTCCACTGCCTGGATTCACTCCACAGAGAGCAACCTCAACGCCATAGTGACCGTTCAGGAAAAGATATCTCATACCCTGAAGTTGCCGCATTTTATCTAAACCCAGAAGCCAATGGGCAGCTTAGTGCAGGCAGGACTCCAGGCAGCGTAGAGAAAGGAGGTGCGCAAAGTTAACATCCTGTTGCAGGCTGGGTAGTCCAGAAGCAGACCTCGAGTCAAGGATTTGAGTGCAAGAGGTTTTAGGAGGAAGAGAATCCAGGAAGCACTGGTAGGAAAACGAGGAGAGGAGACAAGGAAGGCAGCTCATCCCTGGTGTGGTGGTGAGAAAGTTGCTGTTTTGGGCATCTGGGGCTCAGTCCCACTGTGAGGATATAATTGTATCTTTTCTGTCAAAGAAGTAGCTTGATTTAAACCGCCATTTTGTAATCCGGTAGGGATTTAGATTCCTTCACAAAATTAGCATCTCTTAAGAGACTGTAGGTGTTGACCCTCCCCCAACTTCCCCTGTAGCTAATTGGGAAGAACGTGAAGCTGTAACTCCCACCAATAGGAGTTCAGCGCAGGAGGGGCTTTGCGTTAGGGATATAAGCCCACTGGGTTCTTCCTCAGGTGTGCTCTCTCGCATACCTGGGAGCACCCTTTTTTGCAAAAAAGTAAAATCGCCTTGCCAAGCAATTTTCGAACACATGCCTTTTCTTGATATTATGAAAAGTTATTTCTAACACTACCGGAAATATCTGGGTGACAATAGGAAACACATATCAGGATTTTCCCACATTAACTTCTATCTCTTCTCCCCCCAACAAAAGGTATGTCCTAGTTGCTGGCCTTAAGGTACTTTTGATATATTCTGGAATACTGAGTACCATATCTACTATTAGAGGTAAGCAAACTTTTCCTTAAAGGACCAGAGAGTAAATTTTGTTTTGTATTGAACCAAGGGCATTCTACCTCTGAGCTACACTCCCAGCCATTTGTTGGTTTGTTTGTTTGTTTGTTTGTTTTGAGACAGGGTCTCACTAGGTTGCTAAGAGTCTCGCTAAATTGCTGAGGCTATTCTCAAACCTGTGATCCTCCTGTCTCAGCCTCCCAAGTACTGGGATTATAGGCATGTATCCACACCTAGCTAAATATTTTAGGTTGGTGGTTCATGTGGTTTCTCTTGAAACTGGCCAACTGTGCTGCTACATCTCAGCCACAGGCAATACTTACACAAACAGGCATAGCTGTGCCCCAGTACAACTTGATTTACAAAACTGAGGAGCCAACTTGCAAGTTATGGTTTTCAGAGCCCTGGGCTATGATGTATGATGTACCCCTTTTGCAGATGGAGAAACTAAGGCTGTGCAGAGAAAGGCAGCTAGTCACATAACCAGGCAGGAGCACATCTCCTGATTTTCTGACCAATATTTTCTCTGCTCTACTTGGCTACCTCCTTACGTGTGTGTGTGTGTGTGTGTGTGTGTGTGTGTGTGTTTTAGGGAACTGGCAGAACTCCTTCAGGAAGTGTCTGTGTAGCCTATAATTCTTAAATGGCAATGGTTTGTTTCCTCTTGGTGGCTAGAGAGGCTCCGGGGACTAGAGCCTTGCAATCTTCAGAAATGGCTCAGAGCAGCTTCCTCTCCAAACGTCACTGACTGAGGCTGCTTTTGCTTTGGCAGCCTCCCCCGTGCCAGACCCTCTTCCATCAGCCTCTGCCTCGGCTGCCTTGGCAGAGCATCTCTCAGCAGCGGCCACAAAGCACAGAGTGAAAAAGCAGTTAGAGCTTTGGATCCTGTAAAAAAAAAAAAAAAAAAAAATCTAAAAATATCCAGGAATGTGTGCACATATGTGGCCCTTCTGTGAGCAAAACATCTGGGGAGAAGATCAAATGCTCCTGCTTTAATTTGCCTAAAACTCTGCGAGGACTTTGGAAGGGAAAGGAAGTTGAAAGTCATTGACTTTACGGGGGTGCAGTGGGGCAGAGACGTCACTAAGTTTTGGTTTTTTTTTTTTTTAAGACAAAACAAGTTATGCGTATGCAGAATCCTCCCCTGGGGTGAGTCCTGGACCTCGATTTCTTTGGGATTCTGGGGATTGTTTCTCATAATGGGGGTGGAAAGTTCATTGGCTACGGGCTTGAATTCCTAATTTGATGCCTTAAAAAAAAAGGAAGATTAAAATACCAAGTCTTCCATCAAAACACTAGGAGTGGTGATAATGTGACAAATCCTTAAATGTCGTATTTGAGGGCAGGCTGGTGTAAAGCAGGCATTTGTCAGATGGGGAAACTGAGACCCAGAGAGGGAGAGCTTGCCTGGCATCACAGGGAGGGTAGAAGAGCCCGGGCTGACGCACTTGTGTTCCAACCCCCAGACCACTGGTGCCTTGGGAAGAAGAATTGGAGCACAGTTCCACCCTGGTTCTGCCACTTGAACCCATGTGGCCTTGTCTGTACTCTGAAGGCAATAATGGTTAGTGTCGCCTGTTTGAAGCCAGGCTCAGAACCGCTGGACCTGGCACAGCTGCTTGCTATAGACCTACAGGGTCCTTGGAGGATGAACAAAAGCAGGTAAGTACCCACCCTGTCTATTACTAATCATGGCCTCAATCCGGCCTAGAGTGTCCTGGTAATTGAGACTGGCTGACATGTAAACTTGGAATTCTATTTGGCCTCTGACTTGAATCCTTGGCCAGAAGCAGGTTAACTGGCCCATAGGGAACTCTTTCCTAAAGCTAGGCTTTAACCCCAGGGTGGGGAAAGAAAGCCACTCCAGCAAATGTGGTGACACTCAGGTCCCATTGGCTGCTGGAAGGATGAACAGAGGCTTCTTAGTCTGCTCCTCCAAGAGAAGATGCAAAGAAGACCCAGAGTGGGATCCCCAAGTCAGAAGATGCAAAGGGAGGAGGATTTCAGCAGCGCCTGCTACTCAGATACAAGAACTTTTCAAGTTCTAGACTGAGCAGGACGGTGACCTAATCCCTGCCACCTAGTGCGCCCCCTAGAGGGCGACCTTCTGTTCCTCTCCAGGTACTCCCATGGCTGATGGTCAGACCCACCAGGAACATAACCATCACCTGCAAGAAAGAAAATCACAAGTTAGCAGGACAGTCCTGGTAGTATCTTGGCAACTCTGCTTCTCTATTCCTTTCCACTCTTGCCATCGAGATAGGAGGTACACACACCCCAGGTCTTTATGAATGTCTCGGTCACACTTCCACCACTCTTGACACTTGGCTAAAAAGTCATGTTTTCTCTCATCAGCCATGTGGCTAACAAGCTGAAGGTTACACAATGGACATCCAAGAGCAACAGACCCTGACTGCTGCCAAGACATTCCAAATTTGCGTGTAACACCCTGTCAAGTTATCATCGTGTATCCCCTCCTATTCTGATCAATCCATAGAAATATTAAACATACCTCCTTTGCCACAGAGAAGAAGTTCTTAAACTATGTCAAATTTCCTCTTCTCCTCATTTCTTCTTATTCTGCTTGATCCCAGGCATAAGTGCTATAGAACCCTGATTGGAAAGTGGGTCAGGAGCTTCGGACAGACTGGGTCAGCCTCTGCTGCCACAACTTCACACCTCTCAAGGCGCACCCATCTGACACCAGCACTCTCATGTTCTGACTTTCCAATATTCCAGAGAGTCAGCAAGACAAGTTACTGTGCCAGGACTCACTCGCAGCATCTAGACAACATAAACTAATCTCCAAGTCTAATGCCAACCACACATGCCAACTTCCAGGAGATAAAGACCTGGGATTAAATGAGATTCAGGCTCCTCCTTAGAGCCCAGCTCGAGGGATTAAAAGCATCCAAATGGCAGGGGTTGGCTTTGTCTTATCTCTGCTTCTAGGGCTGTCCTGTTTTATGTATTGGTTGGGCACATGTTATGAGTTGTTGTTTATTTTAGAGAATTTTAGGATATTTTTACTTGGGGAAATAGAGAAATGGGACCAGAGAGGCACTTCAAGTCTAGATATGAGTCAACAGGGGAAAAGTGAAGTCACATTAATCTCCAGATATGCTTCTGATTTCTATATCCTGTAGGTGTGGGACTGATACCAGGCACTTCTTAGAGATGCTGCAGACTTAGACATCTCTACATCCAGGTTTGCTCAGCAGAGTTCTAGCCCATGATCCTGACTTCCTGTCTGGTTTTGCATTTATCCAACATATATGTTGCTTTTTTTTATAGGGATTTATTTTGTTCTGCCATGAACACTGTATAAATCTGTCTGGTGAGCTTGTTGGTGTAAAGTAGCCAAGTGTATTTCCAAATGGAAGTTAAAGCAGGTGAAACTCTGTGGCATCATAATAATGTAAACCATGAGGAAAATGAGCTGAGCTGCCCATTCACTGATTCCGGGTGGAGACACAAGGGAAGAAACAAGGATTGGAGAAAAGGCCTCATGAAGAATCAGGCAAGACTTTTCTGATACTCTTTATTTTGCTGGTCCAAAGATAACAGCCACATCCCTAAGGTAAAGAGAGAGGACCAAACGATGGGGGCACATAGACTGCTGGAGAGTATAGCTACATACTTTCTCATGCCCTTGGCTGAAAAACAGGCATTTTCTAATATGGGTGATGGGCACTGCTCTACTGGGGTGCCAAGGTAATGATGGTGAAAGGATTTCAAGAACTTGCCAATTCCAATCATCTAATAGAGATGCTTAGAGCATCATGCTGAGAAAGATTCTATGCTTGGCAAGAACAAGAAGCATCATTGATTTGGGATGTTGGCCATCGTTCAGGAGCAGAGCATCTGCACACATCTTATTTACCATTTCTGAGCTAGCAAGAAGAGCTTTGAATAGGAGCAGCAAAAAGCTTTAAAACCCTTGCTTCCACACGGCATGCCCTACAGGGTCCTTTTTCCTTTCCTGACTGTGTCTGTGATTCTTGTTGGCTAAGAAGGGTCTGGGGCTGCTCTAGCTGATGAGACCTCTCTCTTACTGTTGATTTTGTATGGATGGGAGAGTTAAGCCTACTGTACTAGATCTTAGGGAAGCACTCTTGCCATTGGGAATATCCTTCCTGAGGTCTGCACATGGGAAGGATAGGTCTCACAATGAGACAGGGTGGCTTCCAGTGTCAGCCTTAGTCTATTCAGGGGCACAAAGTCAGATGTTCAGATGTAGTTGAGCTTATCTCACCAGGCAGGAAAAGTTGGTGCCAAAGTGACCTCTGTAGTAATAAACACTTTCCCTCTGAATGACTTTGTCCATCTGTACCTTGCTCGTGGAGCTAGCTTGGCTGGTGCAGACAAGGTGGGAAGCCTATCAAGGACTCATGGACTTGAGATCTCACCAAAGTATCTTGCCATCTTAGCACTACCTCCAATAATATATTTTTTCCTGGAAATGTAAGAATTCAAGATAATGTATATAAAGTCCCCAGGAACCAAATCATTCTATGCAGCTAGCTATTACTATTATAATTGTAATAATCATGACCAGTGTCACTTAAAGACCAAGTCTTTCCTCTTCTGATTTGGTATTTGGCCAGAGTAACATGTGCTGTGGTAAACAGAAAGTCATTCTCTTGAGATAATGGCTGGGTAACAGCAAACCATGAAAATCTCCTTACTGAGACTTTCAATCCAGATTCTATCCTATACTCCATTGTTCAAATGAATGTGTCAATGTAATGGAAAGTTTTGTGTCAGCCACTTAGCTTCTTAGGGTTTGTACCATGTGAGATTTTGTTTTGTTGCTACTGGGGATTGAACCCAGGAGCATTCTACACCTAAGCTATACCTCCAGCCCTTTTTATTTTGAAACAGGGTCTCACTAAGTTACTGAGGGTATCACTAAGTTGCTGAGGCTGGCCTTGAACCTGCGATCCTCCTGTCTTAGCCTCCCAAGTACTGGGATTATAGCTATACACCACAATGCCTGGCCTTTGTGAGGTTTTCATGATGTCTTTCTTTAAAAACACTCTGGATGCCCAGGATGAGCTTCTCCAGAGAATGCTTGCCCATCTGTGTGCTGGGTGTAAGATGTAGACAGATACCAGATGTGGTCTGTTCAGCCATTGGGAAACCTTGATATCATTTGACAAGCTGTCTGTAGTTCACTAGAAGCTGAGCAATATATGTGTGCTGAATCCTTCCATTAAACATAGTTATTGTGCCATTGCAGTGGGACAGCGTGGATGAGACAGCTCTTAGGAAGGAACTGGTTTACATCATAAGAACAACTTAAAGACAGGATTTGTGGATTGCAGTATGCCATAAGGTTTGAACGTTGCCTATTATTAGGGAAGGGAAAAGGCTCTGTGTGTGTGTGTGTGTGTGTGTGTGTGTGTGTGTGTGTGTGTGTGTGAGAGAGAGAGAGAGAGAGAGAGAGAGAGAGAGAGAATGTGAACTTCTAAGATGTGTCATTATGAAGCTGAAGCCCTGTTCTCCAAGAACAATTTTTGTAGATAAAAATGCCAGGGATGCTAGCCAAGCCATGATTGGGAAGACAGGTATTGGACCAAAGATATTGGGAGGCCTCTGCTCTTATGAGGATGGGAGGAACTCAGAAACAAAAAGCCCAGGGACATGGATAATGTCACGAGATGAGGCCAGTAAGTCATCTGGTAGTTGAAGAATAAAGTTAAAAATGTACAGAGTGACCCCAAACATGCACTGTGCCTGCTCAAGGATAACCTAAGCCAGCTTAAGGATATACAGTCTTGATGTCCACTGTAGTAGAAGTCATGAGCTTAAAAAATGACATGAAAATGGTGTTTTATGGCTGGAACCAGGTAAACCCTAAATTCTGCCTTGTCCCAACCACTTTCTTCCTTACGAGGACTCCGAGGAGATAGACATTCACAAAAAAGTCAAAATAAGATACTACTAGCTAAGGCTTGAGTAATAGAATCTACTATAAAATTGCAATAAACTAAGCTAGGTAAAGTAGAAGACTGCTTCTTTTAATCAAAATAAGTCATATGTGTTTTACTCTATTTTCTGTTACAATAACAAAATACCTGAAGCTAGATACTTTGTAAAGAAAAATGATTCTTTTGCTTACAATTCTAGAAGCCCAAGAGCATAGCACTGTTCTCAATGCCTCTCAATACTGTTATGTTGGGGACTGAGCCTCAACATGAATATTGGCAAAACAAGTCATATTCAAACCACAGTGATATAAATAGTTAATGTTTTTCTATACCCAGAGAACTATCCCATCAGTAGAAGATGTACCTGGGGCTTCACCTCACATCCAGCTCTCCCATTTGCTATTAAGGGGCCAAGAATCTCTTAGAGAAAATTGCAGACCACCAGGGAGAAACTACAGGCAGGAAGGTTTTAGCTGAAGCTGAGGAAGAGCTTTCTAATGGGAAAGTTCTCTGTTATTGGAAGGGCTGCCTCCAACGATCCTGAGCTCTCTGTCTCTGACAGGACAACTTGTAGGGGGAAATACCAGAGTTTACAGCCTAGACCTGTTAGGTCCTTTTCCATCTTAAGAAGTTAAGATTTGGAGTTTCTTTACCCCTCCAGACTTCAATTTCCTGGCCTTTTGACCCCTGATATCCTTTCCTGCTCTGCGATTATGATGGAACCTTAATAATGGCGCCATATACCCTGGTTCATTGTAGGTGAAGAGAGCAGAATGAATAGCAACGTGGCCCATTTACTATTCATGCTGATGCTTTACTCTAAGGAAAATCATTGGATTGGTTGATAGGGGGAAATTGCAGGAGAAAGTGAAACAGTGGGCCTGCATTGCCAATATTGGAGATAAGTATGAGGTCGTAAATATTTTAAAGAATAAACATATGTGTATCTGTATACATCTTTCATGCTGCCTAACATTCTCTCAGCTCATGCTTTCCTGTTCAGAAATTGTATGCCTGCACATGGTATATAATCCAGTTTCCCAACCAGCTTTAGGGGATGCCAAATATTTAATGACACCCCACCTAGAAACAATAAATACATTTGAGTCAGTCTTAGACTCCTGGGGAAAGAGATGCTGAAAATTTGATGAAAAGGATTAATAAATTATAACCAGGCTATTAAGATGTGAATCACTAAAGACTCCTGACACTCTTTCCCTTTCTCTAATTAGAATTAGGAAACGAATAAACAGACTCACCTCCCTGTGCTCAGAATTCTGCCCCTGCCTTTCTGAGGCCCCTGTGTCGGTGCAGTCCATGGACTTTCATTCCAATGTTGAGATGGTTTTCACCGATCAGCAATAAGGTTCTGACAGTTGATGTGGAGACAGCGCTTTGCTTTTCTAAACCAGATGTTATGACCGTATTGATGAGATGCCAATCACACAGCTGGGGAGAGGGAAGGTCCAATTTGTAGGCCGTGGGTTATCTTTCTAATCAAAGTGCTCCCGCTGATGGATTTCAGGACATATTTCCAGCTATATGACAAAGACTCAAGCTTCATAGAAGGAAACTTGGAGATGGTCAGCCCCAGCTCTTCTTTTTGTGTAGGAAGAAACTGAGGCCAAAGGAGAGGGAGCATACTGCCCAGCGTCATGCAAACTTTGGTGGCCAAACTCACACAAAAACCTGAGTCTCCTTACCCTTGGACCACTACTCTTTCTACATCTGTTCTTACATCTAATGTGAGGACCCAAATCCAGTGCTCTGTACTTCCCAATCACTGGGCCAATTCTTTGTAATCCAGGCATCAGAGGACAACTATTAGAGTCAGAAGAGGATCCCAACACTTGCTATAGGTGAACCACCCACAGGTCTACCCTCTGAATGCCAGACACGGAGGTGTGATGTCACCCTCATCTAGTCTGGGTGCAGAAACTGACTCTCTGACTCACCTCTACATCCCAGAGTCTGAGACAATGCCAGTGTAGAGGTGTACTAAGGGCGGGAGGGGCAGAAATTGTTTAAAATGAATGAATCATGGAAGTTTATCCAATTTGAGAACTTCTCATTTTGTTTTTGAGTGCACAGTGACTCAAAGTCAAGAATGTGCACAGTGACTCAAAAAGCAAAGAATGCAAAAATGCATTTTCCTCCAGATACTTTGTGGTTTCCTCTTGAAGACAATCTTCAACAATTATTTGTTCAGGTTTACTACATGCTAGGTGCTAGGTAGAGAGGAATAAAACACCATCTTTATCCTCACGGTTTCCAATATAGTAAGGGGACAGATGGTCCTGATCTGGAGTATATCATTAGAGGGACATGTAGAACACAGGCAGAGGCAGGGGCAGAGGTGACCACTGGAGCTGAGTGTTGAAGGATAAGTCAATTGGGGATATGATGAGGATAGAAGCTTCAGGCAAAGGGAACATGTACTACACCATGACTCAAGATGGCTTGAGAAAGCTTGGCTAAAGACAGAGGAAGAACACAACTGACACATTTTAGCATGCTGTACAAATGAAATGTGAATTTCTTCTCTGCTTCTTTGTTCTTCCAGAAGTGGTCATTGTTGAATAATGGAAGAAGCATTGGACTTTGAATAACTTGTAAAAAATAATGATTCCATTTACAGTTGCTGAGCTTCTACTGTATATGCCAGGCTGTTGTAACACACAGCTACCATATGAGAGAGGAATGATCACATCACCCTAGTGTGCAGATGAAAAAACACACTCAGTGAGTACTAGCCAACATGAGCATGACTGTTTTGTTTCTCACTCCTCTTCGTTGAGACCTGGAGATGTGGCATAATGGAATGCACCACCTTAGACACAAATACAAAGCCACAAGTCATCCCCTCTCTTGGCATGGAGTTTCATTTGCCATAAAGATGAACAATCCTAACCTCTTCCCTGAACTACCTCCATGGAGATTCCTGCCAGCACACCCAGGAATATTCCAGAACACTCTGAAGCTTGGGAGAACACTCTTCTTCCCACACTCTTGCATAGGCACCCCATGTACTTGTCATCAAACTTTCCTCACAGGCCCAGAAGTGTGTTCTTTAGGGGTGCATGTGTACAACCCAGTCTTCCATTTCCCCAAGTATTTAACCCCACTCTCCCGTGCCCTCCTCTCCTCCTGTGCTTCCATCCCTTCACAGCTGCCCCCCATGTGAACAAGTGCCTAGTCAGCCTGCACATCCAGCCATGTCATCTTTCCTGAGGAGTCTCCTTACCCCCACCCACACAGGCATTCTCATCTCTAGGTCTCCCGTACCCTTGGGGACTTGCCTGCCGTTTGTCATCTCTCAGTTCACTCTGCATCCCACAAGAGCCTGAGACTCATGAAACACTGGGAGCCTTTACAATTCACCCCAGTGTCCTCAGCACCAGCAGGCAGATGGTCAAAATGGTTGGTTGCTAGTGGAAGGTGGATTGCTGGAGAGAGGGGTTATTGGGAGTCTGTTGGAAAGGCACTATTTGGAGAGACGGCTTCTGTGCTGTGTTTGTTACTGCTTGTGTAGTGCCCTCGATCCCAGAGGGAGAGGTATAATAAAGAGAGGTTTGAATCAGCAACATTCAGGCAGCGTCTTTATTGGGGCCTCATGGTTGAGGGTTCTAAATTCCAGAGAAGACTCAAGCCCTGAATGTGACGCTTGCCGGTGCCAGGCACAGCCTGCATCATAAACTGCTGAGAAATAAGGCCCTCGCCCCACCCAGTCACTCTTCAGGCTGACTTGAGGCAGGAGAACACCCAGGCAGCCTTCTTGTTCCAAAGACATCTGGCAGTTCTGCAGCCCACCCTCATCTCCAGCCCAGGCAGAGTCAGCAGGGGTTAATGGCGTGTGATAGGTGCTCCTGATCATCACCCATCCCCCACGCCCCTCAGTCCAGACAGGTCTCCACTGCAACTTGCAGAACGTGCCTGTTGTTCCTAGTAGGCGAATAGCACCCTTTCCTATTTTCCTGCATATTTCTTCCTTCTTGGCTCTGTTGGCCATTTTAATAATATTTGCATGAGAGTGGAGCAAAATGCATACATTCATATTTCCATCTTGTACCCCATCAACAGGTTTAACAGGTAGATTTTTTAAGAAACATTTCTGACTGAGGCATGCTCAGTTCTCTGCCTCTCTGATGCTAATTGGCTCATTCTCTATTCACTGGGATATGTGGACTTAAATGATGGGACCACTCTGAGTCATCTATAAAATGCCACTTTTCTCACAGAGTGTCATAAACTTGAGGAATAATTTCCAATTGTGCCTGGTGGGTATTCACTCAATTAATCACTACCCTCCTAATTGTTCTCTACCTGTATTATCTTGCCTTCTATACTACCTTCCTAAAACTCTGGGGGAAGAAAAGGATGGTCAAAACCCTACCTGCCCCAGAAACAAACGGAGCACACTTACTACTGGAAAGTGTCTATTGGATTGGAGAGTGAACTTTTTTTTTTTTCATTTGACTTGGGTAAGACTGGTTTCACTGAAAAGTTTGGAGAAAAAGTTGTGATGGGTTATTATGGGAATTGGCCACGACTCATACTTCCCTTCCACCCTCTACCCTGGCATGTTCAATATCAAATCTCCAAAACTCAAACATCAGTTAGTGGTTCCCAGGCAAAGATCTCCAGCAGAGCTCACATCTCCCAAGTTCCAGCCACCGCCATGCCCAAGCTGATAATCATTTGAAAACGTTAATGGAATGCCATAATTATAGTCTATGCGTAATAGGCATTTCGCACTGATGTTGTACACTGCCAAGAAAATATTTACTTGGCTAACTCAAGTCCATGACCAAGTCTGTTTTTTTCACAACAGAAATAATGCTTTCATTTGGCATCACCAGACACGCCAGTGGGAAGCATTCTGGATGCTTCCAACATAATTAAGATGTCTCTTACGCTTGTGCTCCCTTATAAGTCATATGCCTCCTTCCTTCACAGGACCTATCCTATACCTACGTCTTGTGTGGGGTTTTTTTTGTTCCTTCCTGACTCTTCATGCACTTGGCTATTTGTTGGCAATTCAGTTGAGGAGGGGCAGGAGAAGTAATTGGAAGAGCCTAGAACTTCAGGTCAGTTTTCTTGTCTCAAACCCACTTCCCTCAAATACATTCTTTCCTCTGCCCTAGATGTTCATTTCCCTTTGGATTATTGGTCCACACCATTCAGCAAAACCTTTTAAATTGCAGGCTTTCTGTCAAATAGCAAATGCTGCCTCTCAGCCTCCTTCACCTACCTCACCTCTGGCAGTTGCCCTGGACCAGAAGTTGGTCTCAGGCATGGGGAATGATGGTCCTCTGTGACTTAACCTTCAGTGCCAAGGTCTCAGATGTTCTCCAGGATGTCTGGGTCTCCTACAGGGACATTTCTGTCTGTTTGGGGGGCCACCCAGCCCTAGAACAAGTCATTCTAATCAAAGGCTCTCTTCAGGATATGAATCCCCACCTTCAGCAAAATCTTTCTTGCTCAAGCCTTAAGGTAATCTCCATTCCTCTCTCATTTTTCTCCAGATTTCACAGTACTGATAGGCAGGCTTCAGAGTTTGTGCTTTTGGGCTGTGGCCTTTCTTTTGTTCCACAGAAGATGAAGAGCTTTCGCTCCTTCTTTTTTGTTCGTTGTTGTTTGCAGTGGATTCCTAAGAAGGGACAAGAACTACAAATGCCTTTATGCTGCCATCTTTAGCCAGAAATCCCAAAGGCCTTTTTAAAGCCAACCCCTTTGATTTCTTTCTCATCCTTCTGCATTGTGCTCACTTCTGTAAATTCCTTCAAAGCCTATAGGATAAGGCAAAGGTATATATATATATATTTTTTTTTCTTTTTAATGCCAACATCTTCTGCTTGCCCCTTCATATACTTTGATTTCTGTTTATCTCTTTGGAAGTCTTTTCATCTTTTGTTTCTTTTTCTGCCATTTCTCTCACCCAATCTGGAAAACTTTCTGCTCTTTAAAAGAGCTCAAAGAGATATTCTTGAGGGCCTCCCCTCTTCTCCTGCAGCCAGAAAAGCAAACTGCACCTGTGGGATGTATAATTAGTTATCTCTCCTCACAGCCAAATTGTGTAGGTTCCTACAGTGGTTGCCCCAAATCTCTAAGCGACCCAGCAGAGTGGTATGGCTCTCCCAAAATTATCCAAAGTACCGCTGTGGAAAGTGTTTCTTTCTGGTCTAGATTGAAAGGGCTTCTGGGAGAACTTCTTTCAGGCAAGTGCCCCATACCGTGCCCCTTCTCTGCAGACCTGTTGGCATTACAGAGATGAGCCCCCTCGGTCCTCCCTCCCAGGTCCCCTGTGGGCCCTCAAGAGGTATAAGCATGGTGTAAGCAACATCCTGCTCACCAGAGCTCCCACCTGCTTCCTGCACCTGTTTTCTTGGGTTCCTGATCCAAGGGGAGAGAAAAGATGATTCAACCTTGCATGTATGTTTATCCTGCTGGTAGGGCATCATTAAATATGGAAAATCATGCAAGGAGAGTTCCAAAGAAATGGATCACTCGATTGACAATCCCCCTGGCCTTTCTGGGTTCCTGGATAAGAAACCTGATTCCTCTAAAAAGATCCTTTCAGGACCCAGAAGAAGAAGAGGGAGGATGAAGTTATGGTGGGTCACTGGTGTGGACAGAGTAGCAGGTGGGAGAGCCTAGGTTTAACAGCAATAACTTCTACTAAGAACCTCTTGTCATAGCAACCATGATGGGTAACTTCTGCACTTTATCTTAGTCTTCCCAGTAATCCTACAAGCAATCATCCCATTTTATACACACAGATATTAGAGATTCAGGTAGAGAATGGAGGAAGAATCTGATAGAGAATGGGAGAGACCAGAGGAGTATTTTTAAAGAGTGACTTCACTGCGAGTGATTCCTTTTAAAAATGTTTCCAAGTTTGACTCTGATAAGTACTTCAAGAAGCTACAAATTGAGAGAGGGGGCTGACCCTGAGTTTCACGTCTCCAGGCAAGTCAAGCATAGAGGCCACTCTTCCCTGCAGCGCTTTTGAAGTAGAGAATAAAACCTGCCCCTCCCCTCCTGCCTCCTTCCCAGGGTGAGCCTGTGACATGGTGGGTCAGCTCACCAGTCCAGACATCCAAAGACATCACAGTGGCTGTAATCTTATCATTCTGACTATAAATATGACTAAATCGCACTTTCCAACTGTACCAAGGATTATGGGACCTGTGAACTAGGAAGCATCTTAGAGATTCTAACCTGAGCATTGTAAGGAGGCCTTATCTAGTAAAGTGCTTTACTCTGTTTACTTTGTTGGACTGCATAAAGATTAAGAAGCTGGTATGATAGCCAAAAATATGTCCTCCCTGAGGTTTCCATAACCCCCTCCAACACTGAGGGGAGAAACAAGGAAGAAAGTAGAGAAATGTGCCCCCAAGACAGATGCCACCCCTCTCTCTGCAGAGTGATAAGAGGGAGGAAGTGCCTGAGGCTGAGGTTGAGGGGAGAAGGTCCAGACAAGAAAGGACCAATAAGGAGACTTCCAGGGAGAATCAGACAGGAAGACCTGCAGCAGTCCAAAGAGTGTCAAACTCCAGGGCTTCAAGGAGGCCACCTTCATTTATTTTGCAAATTAAATCTGTACCAGAGTCCCATCTACCAAATGTGGGAGGCCCAGTATCAAAGGCCCAGTCAGGGACCTCACTCCAGTAAGGAGTGTAGGGAAGACTTCAGCAGTGAGATACCCAGAGAAAAGAAACCACATGGTATCACCATCAGGAGGAGAACAAACTGCAGCTTTATTCACAGACGTGTCCTTTACATAAGTTTATGGGAAAAATGAGGTATGTGACACCAGCATGGACTTGCACAGGTGTGTTGTGTTTTGCCCAGTGATGCTCACACAACCAAGTGCACATCTGCAGCTATGTGGAACAAGCAAGCTCATGTCCCCAATGCCGGCCTGTACCTCCCTGGGCCCCAATCCCAGGATTCACAAAATCTCCAAGGGCTTACACATTTTGAAATGGTGTTAATCAAGAAGACCCCTGATGGCTCTCAACTGAAGTGGCCATGACTGTCCTTCCTCCTGCATGGATTAGAATTAGTCTCCCACTGTCATCTAGTGTTCCTACCATCTATCCAATGTCCCCACCAACCATCCAGTGTCCCTGCCATCCATCCAATGTCCCTTGTCATCTACTAAGTACCCCCAACCTGCTGTGCCCCCCTCATATATTAAGTTCCCCCACAGTCTCTCTAGGGCCACTACTATTTCTTGCAGAAAAGTTATGCTTATCTTCCCAGCCAAAATGGGCCTTTAAAAAGAGGTCATAACTTTGAGTGCCCAGTCCTTTCCCATATTCTCCAATTCCACATGGCCACAGAGGCGTGATTCCACAGCAGGCTGAGATGTCTACCACAGTAGACTCTGCGGCTACCTTCCCAGGAATCCACCAGGGATCTGCTGCAGGCCCCTTCCACCCCACTCAACCTTGGGACATTGCAGCCTTTTCTCCCCCAAGTGTGTGTGTGTGTGTGTGTGTGTGTGTGTGTGTGTGTGTGTGAGAGAGAGAGAGAGAGAGAGAGAGAGAGCCTATCAGAGAAGACCCAGAACTCAGAAATATAGGCCCAGATCAGCTGAAATAGTTTTCTTTATTTAATTTTGTTTCTTTTTTATATATAGGCATTTATTGAGTGCCTCCATACCAGGCATTATTCATATACTATTCAATCTTTACAATAGTGCATTGCTGGTGATAGAGGATCTAAGCCTCAGCAATTTATCCACCATCACCCAGCTAGAGCTGAGATTCAAACTCAAATAGGAATCCCCACTGCCCAGGGTTGGAAAGAGCACTTTCTTTTCCATCTTGCTACTGCTGAGGTTTGTGACACAGAACCACAGACTTTAAAAGGCAAGCTGCATAGTCTCTCTCGCTCTCATTCTCTGTCTCTTTCTCTCTTTCTTTTGTATGTGTTGCTGGGGATGATTGAACCCAGCAACATTCTAACACTGAACTGTACCCCAAGCCCTATTTATTTTATATTTTGAAACAAGGCCTTGCTAAGTTGCTGAGGATCTCACTAAGTTGCTTAAGCTGACCTCGAACCTGCAATGCTCTTCTCTCAGCCTCCCAAGTACTGGGATACCAGAATATGCCACCAATGCCCACTGGCAGGCTGCATCTTGATCAACTCCCCTGCTGATGAGCACTGCTGACTTCAATTTCCCTCCCTTGTAGTAGAGAAGTAGAAGTTTTCATTGTTGGAAGGTCTTCAGCATCACAGACTGAAATAGACCATCCTTCAGTTTCTTCAGGATATCCCAGCTCTGCCCTCCAGGACAATCCCTGTCTTCCCTTCACAGCATTCCAGGGTTGAAACATAAGTTCTCCAATCTTTCCACCTTTCTCCTATTGCTTAATCATTCCCAGTTTCTTCTGCCCTTTCACTCTGCCTTCTACTTCTGATGTGAAAGAAGTGTGCACTATGAGGGTGGCATCACTGGGCATTTGTGGTCACTAAATCCTCATCCTGCTCCCACAGATAACAGATAGACTCTACCCAGTGCCAGAAATGTGTAACGATTGGGCAATTCAGGAATATTGTTGAAAAACCCACCCAGTGGGTAACAAGATGTTTACCTATAATTACTTCAGAGCAAAGGTTAAGCACTTTGGAATCTTTTTAAATGACTATTTTCAAAATTTTCAAGAGGAGAAAATATGAGAACATCTGTTCTTTAAAATCACTGTAAAATATTCATGTAGGCCTGAATCTCTTTGAAGTCATTCAGCTATGCAAGTTCAGAAAGTCTCAGCTGGGAAGAGAGAGAAATTTCCCTAAGAGCTCTTCCTAAATCTTTTTATCTTACAACTTTCTTTATAATACTACACCTATCCTTGGGGATTAGTGCCATGATATTTAAATAGAGGGTTTTTTGGGTTTTTTTTTTTTTTTTGTAATAAGAGTTTTTAAAAATAGATCTTTCTTGGCAAGTGAGGGAAGTTCTTTTGGAACTGTTCTGGTCTCCGAGATAAACATTATGTAAAAGTGTGTATATGCCATGAACCCAGAGGTCCACCTGTACTATCATGCCCTCTAGAGCAGTTTCACATCTCTGAGTATCGTACTATCCCCAGATATGGGAAGGCTCTTGGAAGGCCCCTGATTCCTGGATATTTCACATCTTTTAAGGAATTTCTGAGTGACTTTTCTGTAAGGTCAGGATAGAATTCTCTTATAGACTGAAGAACCACCAGACCTCCTTTAATGCAATCCTGCATGGTAGTATTGGACTGAATCCTACTGAAAGATGAATTGCTGACCTGATCTACTTAATAAAATTTATGATGCCTAATAAGAAGGAAAATTTCAGGGAAAAAATGCTTCTTTAAATTTGAATTTTAGATAAATAGCAAACAATTTTTAGTAAGTATGTCTCATACTGTTCCATTGGGCATCCCTTTGCCAAACTCAGTGTCAACTGCCCAATGTTAATTTTCACTAACAAACTCTAGAAAAAATCTCCATTGTGTGTTATAGAGATGTAGAAAATCTGCATCTATTTTTTAAGTCTCTATTAAAGACATAACAAATCCTTTCTTGACAAAAGAAATATGTGCCAACTGAGGCATATGGCCAGTCTCACCCAATGTATGTGCCTTGCACAGAATTGGAATCTGAGATTCCACTCATTTCCTAAGAGCTGATAATTAGGGGAAACTACAAATGAGCACAAAACAAAAAAAGATGAAAAAGTAAGGAAACAATTTGAGTGCCTGAAAAAATTGTAAGATGGTCAGAGATCTTGTGTTTTATTCTCTCTCATTTTCTCCCACTTTTCCAATACAAAATAAATAATTATATGATGATGTCCAGATGGATAGATGAATGAACAGGTTATGCTCAAAGCCTCTTTCTCAAGCCACTGCTGTGGGATCTCTGGGGGCCTTCCAAACTTCATCCTTGCTTTAGGCTCTAAAATAAGAGTTAATTAGGCTTTAAAATGTGTGGCCAAATGAACAAGTGAATTTTCATAAGAAACAAATTTTGCTGCTTTAAATGAGACTCTGCTTCTTACCTGAGATAAAATAGACTAAATAGCTGGAAGTTTAAATGAAAATCCATGTAACTCTTTTCAGTATAAGCATTCATGAGGAAAGTTTCAGAAATATTTAACACCACCAATATCCCAACCCTATCATATAATTCCCCCATCAGACACTTCATGTTGAAGGTGCACAGTAAAAGGTCAAGATACACAAATCTTTGTGTGTGTGTGTGTGTGTGTGTGTGTGTGTGTGTCTGTGTGTGTGTGTGTGTGGTACTGGGGATTGAACTCAGAGGCATTCTACCTCCGAGCTATACCCCCAGCCCTATTTTTTATTCTTTTTATTTTGAAACCGAGTCTCACTAAGTTGCAGAGTGCCTCACTAGGTAGCTGAGGCTGGCCGCGAACCCGGATCCTCCGGTCTCAGCCTCCCGAATGCTGGGATTACAAGCATACGCCACCACGCCCGGCCAAGATACACAAATCTTAATGGAACAAATTCAACACAGTAGAAGGGGATGGGATGAGAGGAAAGGAAAGGAATAGAACTGGAACACCTAGATTGAATTATGACAAAGATGTCACATGCCAAGTTTTTATTTATGCTCCAATGGCATCCTAAAAGCACTGTTGGTCTCTGAAACATAAGAATTTTGCAAATATTTTTGAGAAATATAGTAAAGTAGTGAACAAAAAATTTAGTCCAAGAAATTGGGAATTAGGGTTGATGTTATTTAACTGGCTAAATGGATATACACTTAATGTTCTTTTGCAAAGCCTGTGTATGAGAGTTAGATATAGAATTGCCCCCTTGAAGAGCTCATAAATTGGTGTTTGTGGTTAATGTAAGTGAGTCATGAGGGCTATAATCCCAGCAGTGGATAAATCCATTACAATGAGTGGTGGTCTAGGTCAGGAGAGTGTGACTGGAGAAGATGGGTCCCTGGGGCTGCAGCCTTGGGAATTATATATGGTCCCTCCTCCCCTTGCCCTATTGCTTGCTTCCAGCCTCCATGATGTAGGAGCAAAGCTTTGCGCTTTCCTTCTCTTCACTTCCTACTGCTGCCATGCCCTGAGGTCCACTGTCCCAGCCTCACACAGACTGAAACCATGAGCAAATGAATCTCCCTTCCTCTAAGTTGTACGGTCAAGTCTTTAGTTATAGCTGGGAAAATGCTAATACACTGTGAAACCAAAGGTGTTTTAAGTTTCAATCACTTTAATTGAGCACACATCAAAGCTGTTCCCCCTTTGATCCCTGAATTGGTGATCTTTTGGAAAATTTTCTTTCTCTCAGATCAATTTTATGAAATTAAAATGCTATCCAAAAAAAGATGCAAGTAACATTTATTTATATAAAAAGGAGAAATGTTTCCATAGAAAAGAAACATGATCCCTATTTTCTATGATTCAGAAAGATAATGGTTTTATTTTTATAAATGTAGATGCATCATTTAATGAACTTTTGTTGTATTGCTTATCCCAATTACTTTGCAGCTTCATCAAAATATCCAACAGGGATATTTTATTTTTCCAAAGTTGATTGTAACAAATATAGACAGTGAATGGTCTCTAATTCTATCATATATTAAATTTTAAAGATGTATTTTCTGTCCTGTACTAGGGAGAAAACAGTTATAACATAAAGTAATTTAAAGAAGCAAACAAGCTTTTGTAATCTGGATAAATTCTTCAACAGCACACATATAATTGCCTTAATAAAACAAGCTTCTATTTGTACTTTATTTGAAATTGTATTTGGAAATAAAAAATATGAAATTTTAACTTTGAGGACTGTGATGAACAAGGTTGACCTGATCAGTGTAAAGAATCTAATTGGACTGTATTTGGAAATTTATGACCTATCCATCCTTAATGCAAAAATGAGCATAGAGTGATGTTATCCAAAATACATGTGAGGTGTAATGTAGAACAGCCTATTAGATATTGAAGTCAACTGATCAATTCTCTTGGGATTTTCTTCAGGCAAAAATATACAGTTTCTGCATCTTCCCCATACATTGTGGTGTTAGTACATCCCATTCTCTGTCTATACCTAAATATGCCTGGGCTTGACACATTGATGGTGTTACCCAAACCCCAGCCACCCAACAAAGGAAAACAGGAAGATGACCCCATTCTACTTAATGCCATCTATTTGAATTATAAATTGCTATACAAAGGCTTTATTTTTATATCATTTCATTTTATTATT
>PVLC010028977.1:0-20457 GCA_004027655.1 Graphiurus murinus
TCCCAACCTAAAAATCAGTTTTCCAATTTGATTTATATTTTCTTTCACTTATAATGTTACTTTCCTATTTAGAATCAAACTTGGAATCTGGACTGATAACCCCATTCTAAGGAAATGATACCTTAAGATCATTTTATCCTGCAAACAAGACAACGTACTCTTCCAAACACTTGATTTATTTCTTGTGTCTGCCTTTGATCAAGCCATCCCTATTGAAAAACTTCTTTCTCTCCTCTTTATAGTCTAAGTCTTGTCTTTTCTTAAAGGTTCAGTTAGCAACTTCACCATTGTGCTTCACTTAAGTGAACTTGGGATCATAGGCATGAACAAGTATACCCTGTTGGCTCTTTTACTCTCTGCAGGTTTTTTCTCCATCTACATTAAAATGTCCTAGAGATTAAGTATGAGTTGATGGAATTGTGCACTCCTAGCACATAGTAGAATACACACATACAGTAGATATTCAGTAACTGTATGTTGTAGTGTTGATGATACTATAGTGTTAACCATTCATAATAGGTAACAATTGTCAGGTAGACAAGATCAATTGTTCAAATGCATCTGACTCCAAAATGTAAACCTGGGCCAAGGTTCCCATCACCATTATATTCATCAATGTTTTAATTTGTTTAAACTCTTATAAACATGCCAAGAATGTGGTAAACATCCAGCAGTTTTTAACTATTGTTATGTAAGCCTTGATTGAATATACATCTTTCTTGCTTCCTAGTTTCATAAGGAAAGGAAATACAACTCGTGTGTGTGTGTGTGTGTGTGTGTGTGTGTGTGTGTGTGTGTATCAGAATTTGCTCGATAATATGAGAGTTTTGCAGTTTGACAATCTCCCTGATAACTGGAGAACTAAGTATCCAAGAGAATCCTTCCATTCTGGGCCCTGATGGCAAAGGAGGCATTGGAATTCTGTGTTATCATTGTTGGTCATCTCAGATATGGATAGGATAGAAGTGGAAGGCAGAGTGAGACAGTGGTCAAGAGAGAAATGGCCTGTTTTCTGCAGGATAAAACAGTAGCATGGGCAATATCTGATTTTAACTTTGAATATTCTAAGTTACAATTTAGGAATTTTGTTGGGGAGGGGCATACTGGGGATTGAACCCAGGTGTGTTCTACCTCTGAGCTATACTCCCAGCCCTTTTTATCTTTTTGTTTTGAAACAGGGTCTTGCTAGGTTGCTGAGAGTCTTGCTAAGTTGATGAGGCTGGCCTCAAACCTGCAATCCTCCTTTCTCAGCCTCCCAAGTACTGCTATTATAGCATGCACTGCCATATCTGGCCATTTGGGGTTATTTAAAGCACTTCTGAACAATTTCTACTTCTTGATACTCTGGCCTCTTTTCTTATTGTCTTCCATAAAGAGTTCATTAAATAATGTGTAACCAGAAGAGGAGGAGGACTTCTCTCCTCAAACCTCCCACACCTCAATCCCTGAACCCATCTAATTAAGAAGGGATTGAGAAAAAAGTAATGTCTCTATAAATTCCAAAGAAAGAATACGATTTTGATTTTGCTGGGCCAGAGACAGTAAGTAAGGTGGAATAAAGATATGAAAGTTTCAGTGTGAATTGTTTTGGGGAATGTCCATTAGATAATGATGAGGCTTTGTTTTCTTTCTTGATTATGGAAAAGATGTGGGTCATATAGCAAGAAATTTAGGGTATAGGCAGATTGTGGAATTGAGGCACTAGAAGGATTTTGAACATATATATTTTAATAAAATTCAGAAAAATAACTTGGTATAAAGTTCTTACAGAGGATAAATTATCAGAGGCAGAGAAATATGTTAGAATCAATTGACTAAGCCAGGTGCAAGCAGTTCACAACTGAGAAGAAGGAAAATCTTTGGAGGTAAAAATAATGTATAAGAGATCTATGGGGAAAAGAAGAAAAAGAAAATCTTGCTAAAAGTGAGGGATAAAGGAAAGAGAGGGGCAGAAGTGTCTCAACCAAGGATGAACCATAGAAAGGACAATAAAGTGAATGATGGAAGTTAGGAGTAAAAGCAAGATTTGGAGGGAAAGGAAGGGTAATAGAATATTTCTTGATCTGGAGATACAATTTGAACATTTATTTAGAAATAGCAATTTGGAATTTGAGAACTGGCATGAAGAGGAGAGATTAGGGGTTATAGTGTGTGACTCTTTTAAGGAAAGAGAATAGAAGTCTAGGTAAAGAGTAGGAAGAAGAAAAGAAACTAGCACCTCCATAGATGAGGAAGTTCAGAGAAGTGGGTAGACAAAGTAAGGCTAGTAGGGGAGCCACCCAATTTAAGACAAGTAAATATTGTATTGCTTTGGGTAATAGTATAACCAGATCTTCATATTCAGAATTTTAAATTCTTTCAATAACCATCAATTATATCTTTCATTAAGAATTATAAGAATTGGTTCAATTTAATTGTTAAAATATATAATTAATGAAGGAAAGTATGGCTTTATTCTAGCAATCATTGCTGAAAAATTAGTCTCCTTAAGATTCTTGCTGTTCTAATAAAAATGCAAGCACTGCCTCGCACAGGGCCTGGTAGTCAATGACGGGTTCGATTTTCTCAGGGCAATATCAACCTAAGACAGGGCTCGTTGAATGACTCATTGAGACCCCATGACGGGTAAAATTAAGCACCTGGTAGGAAACGACCTAAGACAGGCACAGTCCTTCGTGCATTTTAAAATAAAAACGGGGGAGTTGTGGGAGCCCAGCTAGGCCCTCTCCCCCCAGGCAGTTGCTATCTGCATATATGAGTAATTATACTGACTCTTCTGCTATGGCTACATCGGCATTTCAAAATCTGGTGATTGCTCCTAAGATGCGTAGATGAAAGACCCTCCCACTTCTTAGAAAGTAAATATATGACCCTAAAGGATTATGGTTTTACGACTCTAAAAAATTTGCTTGACCAGGCTATGTTAAGAATGTGGGCTGTACATGTAAAACGAAGAAGTGGTGCTATCTGTGTTCTGATGATGATTGATATGTCATAAATGTCTATGTAACCCTGTTGTACTCAAGAAACGTATAAAAATCCATGCTGAAAAATAATTTAAAAAAATAAAATAAATAAATAGAAAAAGAAAATTTCAGTCAAAGCCAAAAAGAAAAAATTCTCGCTGTTTTAGATCTAAAAATAACTTACACATTAAAATAATAATCTATGCACTATAACTATCAAGGGATAAAGTAAACTTTTAAAGGCACTGATTCCAAGTGGAAATTCCAATTTCAGAATTGGGCTTGTCTTTTATCTTATTTAGCTTATATTTTTATTTAAGATAAACGTTTGGAGTAGTTTAGATGAATATTTTCAAACCATTTTTTATATTCTAGAAAATTAAAAATACTTTAAAGATGAACCTCTGTCAGAGTTACTGAGACATTCTACCAAAGACAGAAATATCTTAAGCACTTTGGACACTACGCCAGATACATCACAAATACTGTTTCATAATTTAAAATATTATGCAAATGCCAAAATTTTCACTTACTTTTGTGTAGGCATCATGTGCCTGTCCATTAGTTCATTCATTCATTCAAAAATATTTCTTGAGTGCTTGGGATGAATCTATAGACAAACTAGATGAACACTCCTGCTCTCTCATTTGATTCAGTTGTGTTACAAGACAATGAGATTATACCCAAACTACAACTTGACCCTATGAAATGTGAATACTAAAAAATGTACTAATGTATTTTGTGTTATGCTTTTTCATATTAAGAAAAATATTTTTCCCCTCAGAAAATCTATGCCTCTCATGTGTGAGAGAAACCAAATGACCTCTACTCCTGTATACTTTAATAATACTTAGACTGTTAATTCCTACTAAAATGACTTAGTGGTCCTAAGAGCACACATACTTGTTTTCTGTTTATGACAAAAGTTAAAAAAAAAAAAACTCAGATTGAATTCCAAACAACTGATCATTAAGATCCCATGTTTGAACTTTGTCCTTCCTGGAGGGACCATAGATTTTGCACCTAATTAAGTAGTGACTGTGCAATGGATTAATGCTCTCAATGATTTTCTGATTTAGTTGACTAACTGAAAATTTCCACAGGGCAGAGTGCAATTTACTTGTGTGCCCCAATTAGCACTGCTAACTGGGGCACAAAATCGGCATAAAATTGAGCCCTGATTTTGTATCAGCCACCATTCAGAGAATGGCAAATAGCCAACAAGACCCAGAGGGAAGTCTTTAGTATCCTTCCTTCTCTTATTTGCTAAATTGCACAATAGCCCACTGTTTTTTTAATAGAGAAGATTCTAGTTTGTGGATTATAATGGATCATGCAAAGAGACACGATTTATGAGGAAGAATTTGCGCACTGAGGATCTTCTCTTGACTAGGAGAA
Organism: Graphiurus murinus; assembly: GCA_004027655.1. Classification (NCBI taxonomy): domain Eukaryota; kingdom Metazoa; phylum Chordata; class Mammalia; order Rodentia; family Gliridae; genus Graphiurus; species Graphiurus murinus. Next base: position 4,365 of record PVLC010028977.1, read on the forward strand.
ATAAGGGCAATAGAGATTTAGAATTGGGAATTGCTTTCTAAAAGGTCTTGGTTGCCGAAGCTGAACCCCATTAGTAATTCCTCACAAGAGAAATACACTAAAATGAGATAGACATGGTTGTGTATACCTGTAATACCAGTACTTGGGAAGCTGAGACAGGAGGATTGCAGGTTTGAGGCCACCCTCAGCAATTTAACAAGGTCCTCTGCAACTTAGTGAGAACCTGTTTCAAAATTTATAAAGGAGACTAGGGCAGGGAGTAGATTAGAGGTACAATGTCCCTGCATTCAATCCCCAATGCCAAAAAACAAAACAAAACAAAACAAAACAAAAAACAAGAGAACAAGAAGAATTTTTTTCTCTGCCATCATTTAAAGTCTTCCAGAGGCCCACAAAGCCACATTTAAATAACAAGACTTTTTAACACATTCGTTTGCCATTTGAAAGTCCAACATTTCCTTTAATCTAATATTGTATTTTCCTGCTATTTATTCATTTAATAATAGGCTTCAGTACAAACACATAGTAATGTTACCAAAAGGGCAAGTTCAGTAAACGGCCTTATGAAGGAAAGTCCGCCAGCTTTTCATAATGCAAATTGGGAATCTTGTTAAAACATGATTGTGCATAGGACCTTTACAGAATGAAAGCAACCCTTCTTCAGAAACCCATCTTGATTTTGCTTAAATTATATTAGTGCAAAAGAACAACCGCAGCTCTTTCCTTAGCCTCTACCCTGGATGCTCTCTGTGGGTGCTGCAGGCCCTGGGCCAGTGCTAATGCGGGTGAGTGGTGTGAGTGAACGCAGGCACATGTAGAGCAAATATGCAGCAATGGGCTTAAGACAAACTCCATTTGAAGAGCATGAAGGCACGGCTCAACTGTGGCCTTGAAAACTTAACAAACATCCAACTCAACAACGACACTAGCACTCCACCTTCCCATCAGTGGAGTGGAAGCTTGAGGTCCTTGTCCAGCGAGGTCCTGCACTGGTACTGTGTCATGTACATTCTTCAGTCTGATGGATGCAGCTTGCAGTCCTCCATATTTTTCTATCATGATTATCAAAATTGTCAATGCTAAGATGAATTCAAATCAACAACATTACTTAAACTATTGTTTAGAACATTTTGGAATTTCATTACCTCAAGCCTATAATCCGAATATATTATCTGATTCTAAAAGGTCTTAGATGAATTCAAATGCAAGACTAAGATGATTTGCAGTATTCAATATTCTACTATAACAACTGTGATCAGGGTAATCACTCACTTTTTTCTGCCAAAAATAAAAATAGTCCATGGAGTTAATAAAGAGACACCATATTTAAAGGAAAAGATAGATAAATGTGGCCCGTGGCTGTATTGATGTATTGATATATGTAGTTTATGTGTGTGGTCCAGGCCATATTTTAATTTTCTGATGAAGTTATTCATCACATTTTTAGAGTGAGTATTTATGACAGAGAGAGAAGTGGGGAAGAGAGAGAAAAAGGAAAGAGACAGAGAAGAAAGAGAATAAATTATTACTGTATGAGTCAGAAAAAGATGGAAAGAAAGAGGAAGAGAAAGGAAATAGGAGGAACAAGAATAAGAAGAGACAGGAGGAAGAGGAAAAAGAGAAAGGGAGAGAAAAGGAAAACAAAATGAATGTGACTTTGTTTTCACTATGGTGTTTTTATGTACTGAGCCATGCCTGAAAAATCACCTACTAGCCGGGCATGGTGGCACACACTTATAATCCCAGCATTTGGGAGGCTGAGATTGGAGGATCCGGGTTCGAGGCCAGCCTCAGCTGCTTAGTGAGGCCCTCCGCAACTTAGTGAGACCCTGTTTCAAAATAAAGAATAAAAAATAGGGCTGGGGGTATAGCTCAGAGGTAGAATGCCCTGAGTTCAATCCCCAGTACCCCCCCCAAAAAAAAATCACCTGCTCTATCAGCAAAGGATTATTTTTGTGCACAGTGCCCTCTCGGGCTTATTTCATAATTCATATATCAGTCTCAATTATTTTGTCTGCATTTGAGATTTTAAATCACCTCATTTTAACTTTTATAAAGTTGAAAATTCCCTTTTTCAGCCACTGATCAACAACTAGGATTTTTGATTTGCTGAATGCATCTGAAAAGCAATGCAATCACTTAGGATGTACATTAAATATGATATGAGATAGTAAACCTTTCCATAATTCATAAGAAAAATGCAACTTTCTATTCCTCTTACACGTTGATAAATACCTGATCAGTTGTGTGAAAGTTATTTGATTTTGGGTTTCATCAATTATATCAATTTCTATCTCAGTTACTAGGTCTGTATAATCTTTGTGTGTATGTGTGTGTGTGTGTGTGTGTGTGTGGTACTGGGGATTGAACCCAGGGGCATTCTACCTCTGAGCTACACCCCTAGTCGTATTTTTTATTCTTTATTCTGAAACAAGGTCTCACTAAGTTGTAGAGGGCCTCACTAAGTAGCTGAGGCTGGCCGCAAACCTGGATCCTGCAGTCTCAGCCTCCCAAATACTGCGCCACCATACCTGGCTAGATCTGTATAATCTTGATAGTCAATAGCAATCAAATATAACTCTAGCCTAAAAAAGATTATAAAGTCAAAATTGTTTTCTACTAATTTATTTTTGTCTCCAATAATTAACATAGATTTAAGACCTTCATAATATTGATTTTAACTAATATATTTCAGTTGTAGCATGTTATTTTTTAGCATATTACTTACTTTTTGGTCACCTGGCTATTAATTATATGCTCTGAGTTCAATTTTAATTACTTCTGGGCTTGGAAAAGTGAAGGAAGCCTAGGAATCCCACCAGTAGTCACTTTTGATATTTTTCTAATTGCTCATTAACATTTATAAGATGCTTTCAGCACTTATATGATTTTTGTAAAGATGTTTGATCCTAGCTGGGCCCAGTTGGTGCATGACTGTAATCTTGGGAGGCTGAGATAGGAGGATAAAAGGTTCGAGGTCAGCCTCTGAAATTCAGTGAGTCCCTGTTTCAAAATTAAAATAAGGCTGGGGTATAGCTCAGAGGTAGAATGTCCCTGGGTTCAATCCCTGTCCCAGAATAAAAATGTTTGATCTTTTAAAAAATACACGTGATAAAATTGGACACACCACATTATCTCTATTTACACATAATAAAACTGGTGCTAAAAAGTCAATTGATTCTTAGTCTGTGTGCTTGAAACTAGTATCTGGTTATACTTTTTCTAGTATTGTATTCTCTCAACTGACTTAGACTAAGTAGATTTATTTGTGTCAAGTTTATACCTTTCTGTCTGTGAGGGATTAAAACACAGTATCACTGTGAATTTTTGCATATCAAAATACAGCCATGTACAAAAATAAACAAAATTAATCATAGACTTAAATATCAACTATAAAACTTTCAAAAGACAATATAGGAAAAAAAATTCTAGGTGAATGTAGGGTTGGTTATATTTTTCAAAACAATGCCAAAACCTCATATGATGAAAAAAAAATTGATATGTGGACTTCATTGAAACCAAAAACTTCTGCTCTGTGAAAACACTGTTAAGAGACAATCCACACACTTGACATAAAACTTTGCAAAACATATATCTGATAAAGGACGAGTATCCAAAAATATGAGAAGAACTCTTAAAATTCAACAGTAAGAATATAAACAATTCAAAAAGTGGGCAAAAGATCTGAATGAATGAACACCTCACCAAAGAAGATATATCAATAACTAATAAGCACATGAAAAGATATTAAGCATCATATGTCATTAGAAGATCTCAAATTAAAACAACAATGAGACATTACATTTCTGTTAGGATGGCCAAAATATGAAGCACTACATAAATGCTAGTGAGGATGTGAACAACAGGAATTTTTATTCAGTACTGGTGGAAATGCAAAGCGGTACTGCACACTTGGGGAAACAGTTTGGAAGTTTCTCACAAAATTCAACAAATTCTTACTATAAAAATCCACCAATTGTACTTCTCTGTATTTACCCAAAGGAGATGAAAATTTAAATCCATTAAAAAAAATTGCACATGCTCATTTATAGCATCCTTATTCATAGTTGCCAGTGCTTAGAGGCAATCAAGATGTACTTTGATAAATAAATTAATAAACAAACTATGATACATCCATAAAATATGATATTAATTAGCAGTAAAAAGAAATGATATGGAGAACCTTTAAATGAGTACTGCTACATGAAAGAAATCAAAACCTGAAGGCTACATATAGATATTACATATTTCCAATTTCTACACGAAATTTGGAAAAGGCAAAATTCTGGAGACATAGGAAAGACAAGAGGTTGCTAGAGGGATGGGAGAGAGAGGATGAATATATGGAGCATGGGATTTTTAGGATAGTAAATCATTCTGGGTGACATTACTTTGGTGGATATGTGTCATAGCACATTACATTTTTTAGCTCAGTGCTTACTCAGCATACATAAGGCCCTGGGTTTGTACCCCCATGGACACTGTAAATAAATAATTAATTAAGTAATTAATAAAAGCACAAGTATAAGGGTTAGACATACCCATAAGCAAAACTACATACGTGCATTCACGCACATGTGCAAGTTCATGCATGCAAAATTGTGTGCTGTCAAGGCCTTCAAGGTTAATTTATCCCAGGTAAATATATCTAAATTATAATTTCTGACATATAAATTTCAGAATTGAAGTTCTGCCATCACTTTCTGAGGTGGGGTAATATCTGTGCCTACTTAACTTTGATCATCATGAAGCCCTAGGAAAGGGACCATGTGATCTTCCCCACTGCAGATAATGGTAGGAATCCTAGCAGCACCCACAAATAACAATAATCATAATAGTCATGTGAGAGCCAGTTTAAGCTATAATGATACCCTAGCTGCAGTGAAGATCTGCCATGCTCTCTATCATTGTGCTCAGCCAGCTTGTTAATCAAACACTGGCAGGAGGAACTGGAGTTTAAATGGCATCATTATTATGATTTAAATGTAAGTTCTTGTAAGAGACTGACAACCTTGGAAAGTAAAGTCATCCATTTATACACAAAGTAGGCAGAGCTCTTGCAGTGACAAAGCTTGCTTCCCCTTCACTGACCTGCCAAGTAGTTGAAACTCTTTTACAAAAGACCACATCTGGTGAGAAGAGATTCTTAACCATCAGGGAGCAAATGCCCACATCATCATAACTACCAGTACAAGCAGACTAAGGACATGAAAATCCCCATGTTCTGTTTCCAGAAGACTCACAGAGTGTTTAGGTACCTTGAGTTGCCAGAAATTGGTTACATTTGCCTTCTTTCCTCAGGAAATTTACATAGGACAGGTTTTAATTAAGCTAAATATGTGGGATATATTTCAGCTTTTAGTCCATCTCCAAATGTTAATGCACAAGAGTCTTTGAGAATCTGATATGCTACAGGAGCTAGCTTGATGGGAAGACCCATGTAATGGACTAGCCTTTCTTTACTCTCTATTTAGCAATATAGTCAGGACTTTCTTTCACATCTCAAAAGTCATAGAGAATGCTATAAGCAGATTAAAGTATGGATAACCAAATTTTCATCAAACGTTCTCTAATTGAGATCAACCAACATCACCACCCTAACTGTCCTGGTCTCCATTGTCTTCTTCCAGTTTCCCATGTTCTTTTTTTTTTTGGTACTGGGGATTGAAACAACGGGTGTTCTACTTTTGAGCTACACTCAGGCCTTTTTATTTTTTGTTTTGAAACATGGTCTTGCTAGGTTGCTGAAACTGTCCTTGAACCTGCAATTGTCTTGTCTCAGCCTCCCAAGTACTGGGATGACAGACGTACACTACCATGCTTGCCTCCCCATGATCTCTGATCTTTTATAATCACTTTTGACTTTCTCTTTTACTGAGGCAAAGTCAAGGTATAATACAAATAACAGATTCTATATTTGAGTTGTATGTGGCAGATTATTCTATATGATTATTTTGTTAATTCATTCAATCCTCAAAAACAGCTCAAGTATGATTATCTCTATTTTACTAAAGAAAAAAACTAAGGTCATTCACAGAAATAGTAATTGGTGTGTTTTATGTATAGGTACAGCAGTCCTGTTCTTCTTTCTCCCTTCCTAATAATTTAAGCAATTATAACACCAAGCTTATGAGATGCCCAATATTACATGAATTGTTATGAAATCCCATTCACTTCACTTAGGTTCAAGAGAAAGTTTTACCCACCAGCATATACTCCCATTTGGATCATCTTCTATAGCTCTCTACTGGGAGATTCTGTATCATTGTTTCTACTTTATCTTCACACTTTGTGGACAGATGGTCTAATATCAAACTTGCTCCATTTCAGTATAACCTGGTCCTCCATATGCCATAGTCAGACTCTTCATGCCATCATTATATGGCTTCTCTCAAAGCAACATAGATCTGCATTTGACAAATGACTAAAATCTAAAGGAAATCCTTAGGAATCATCACATAAAGAAAATGGAATTAGGGTGGGATAAGTAAGAAAGAATATGCCACAAATACATGACAAGTTCCATATGTAAGGAAGAGCTGGGATGTGAGGATGATCATGAAGGTTGATTCGGCTCATCTGGCTGACTCCCTCATTACTCCTTGTATATCTCTCCTGAAGTTGCTCACTTGGTGAAAGAGGATGACCTTTTCCAAATACAGGAGTAACAGTCTTGGTCAAGGATATAGGAGTAGCTACACCCCCCTGCTAGAACTGCCAAACAAGCTCTCAAGGAAGAGCTAATTCTTTATGTCTTCATTCTTCCTGAACGTCACCTTGTTCAACCAAAACCAAACCAAACCAAATTCACCAATACTACCACCAAACATATGCCTAATATACATGAGATTATAAACAAACAGTGGAGATGAATTTAAAAAATTAGATAAATTGTAAGTGGTTGTCTTACAGAGGGACAGGAAATGAATGTCATCATTTATTTTAAAATGTTCATAGCAAATGCTGATAATTATTTGTATTGGTCTATCCTATTAAGCTGTTATAAGGTATTAAAGTAATTCTTTAAGCCACACATGATGGCACACACCTGTAATCACAATACTTGGGAGACTGAGACAGGAAGATGGCAGAGTCAAATCCAGCCTTGACAACTTAGCAAGGCTCTCAAGAGCCTATCAAGACTTTGTTTCTAAATAAGAAATAAATAATATGCAGGAAAATGGAAATAAACCCCACTTTCTCACCCTGTACAAGAGTCAATTCAAAATGGATCAAAGAGTAACTGGAAAAAGTCTTCTCCTACTCTTTAGGCTCTCTGTTGAGGTTCTTGATAGTTTCCTTTGCTGCACAGAAGCTCTTCAGTTTAATGCAATCCCATGTATTGATCTTCCTTTGAGTTGCTTGTGCTTTGGGTCTTGTTGAGAAAGTTTTTACTTATGCCTATGTGTTGAAGTGTTGGTCCTATGCCTTCTTCAAGTAGCTGCAAGGTCTCTGGCCTAACTTCCAGGTCTTTGATCCACCTTGAATTGACTCTTCTGCAGGGTGAGAAAGTGGGGTTTATTTCCATTTAACCAGTTTTGCCAACACCATTTGTTAAAGAGGCTATCTTTTTTCCAGTGTATATTTTTGGCTCCTTTGTCAAAAATCAGTTGACTGTAAGGCTGTGGGTCTGTTTCTGAGTCTTCTATTCTGCTCCATTGGTCTATGTGTCTGTTTTTGTGCCAATACCATGCTATTTTTATTACTGTGGCTTTGTAGTAGAGTTTGAAGTCAGGTACTGTGATACCTCCTGCATGGTTCTTGTTGCTAAGAACTTCTGTGGGTATCCTGGCCTTTTTGTTTTTCCAGATAAATTTAAGGACTGATTTTTCTATGTCTGTGAGGAGCACCCTTGGTAATTTTATGGGTATTGCATTCAATCTGTAGATCGGTTACAGATAGAGGTCTAATATCTAGAATATACAAAGAACTCAAGAAATCCACAGCCAAGAAAGCAAATAACCCAATTAAAAATGGGCAAAGGATCTAAATAGACACTTCACAAAAGAAGAAATACAAATGGCCAATAAATGTATGAGGAAATGTTCCACATCATTAACAATCAGAGAGATGCAAATCAAAACTACCTTGAGATTTCACCTAACTCCAATCAGAATGGCAATCATAAAAAACATGAACAACAACAACTGCTGGCGAGGATGTGGAGAAGTGGGAACTCTAATACATTGTTGGTGGGATTGCAAACTAGTGCAACCACTTTGGAAAACAATATGGAGGATCCTCAGATGAATGGGAATGAACCTACCATATGATCCAGCAATACTACTTCTGGGTATCTACCCAAAAGAATGGAAACCAAACTATCAGACCGACACAGGTGTATCTATGTTTATAGCTGCACAATTCACAATAGCCAAACTATGGAACCAGCCAAGATGTCCATCAACAGATGAATGGATTACAAAACTATGGGATATGTACACAATGGAATTTTACTCAGCCATAAAGAAGAACAAAATCATGTCATTTGCAAGGAAATGGATGCAACTGGAAAACATTATGTTAAGTGAGATTAGCCAGTCACAAAGAGTAAAGAAGCATAATATTCTCCCTAATATGCGGATGCTAGGGAGAAGATGGGGCATAAGAGGGTCTTCAGATGAAAAGGAGAGACCCTCAATAAGCAAAGAAGTTGATTTAACCGAAGGGGATGGATGGGGTGGGGGGACACCCTAATGTATATCAAGGTTACTCACTAAACTGAGCTTGAGAGGGAGGGAGAGCGAGGGAGCAGGGTAGGAATTGGGGGAAGGAGTCAAATGAGAAATGTGGGCACATATGTCGTTATCAATTTGTACCTAACAAAGGTGTATGCTTACAATGCACGAATAATAATAAAAAAAGAATGAATAAATAAAAAGATGGATCAAAGACCTGGAATTCAGTCCAGAGAACTTGCAGCTACTTGAAGAGTCCATAGGCCCAACACTTCAACACATAGGCATAGGTAAAAAACTTTCTCAACCAGACCCCCAAAGGCACAAGCAACTCAAAGGAAGATCAATACAGGGGATTGAATTAACCTGAAGAACTTCTGTGCAGCAAAGGAAGCTATGAAGAACCTCAACAGAAAGCCCACAGAGTGGGAGAAAATTTTTGCCAGCTACTCCTCCAATAGAGGACTAATATCTAGAATATACAGAGAACTCAAGAAACTCACAGCTAAGAAAACAAATAACCCAATCAAAAAATGGGCAAAAGATCTAAATAGACAATTCACAAAAGAAGAAATGCAAATGGCCAGTAAATGCATGAGGAAATGTTCAATATTATTATCAATCAGAGAGATGCAAATCAAAACTACCTTGAGATTTCACCTAACCCCAATTAGAATGGCAATCATCAAAAACACAAATAACAACAAATGCTGGCAAGGGTATGGAGAAGTGAGAACCCTAATACATTGTTTGGATTGCAGATTAGTGCAACCACTTTAGAAAACAGTATGGAGGATTCTCAGATGAATGGGAATGAACCTACCATATGATCCAGCAATACCACTTCTGGGTATCTACCCAAAAGAATGGAAACCAAACCATCAGACCGATGCATGTGAATCTATGTTTATCGCTGCACAGTTCACAATTGCCAAACTATCCAGCCAAGATGTCCATCGACAGATGAATAGATTACAAAACTATGGGATATGTACCCAGTGGAATTTTACTCAGCCATAAAGAAGAACAAAATCATGTCATTTGAGGGAAATGGATGGAACTAGAAAACATCATGCTAAGTGAGATTAGTCAGTCACAAAAAGTAAAAATTCTATGCTCTCCCTAATATATGGAAGCTAGAGAAAAAGTGGACATAAGAGGGACTCTAGAAGAAGAAGGAGAAACCTTAGATGATCAAAGAAGGTGACTTAAATGAAGGTGATGGGGGGCACCCTAATGCACATGATGTACTTTCACAAGCATATCAAAGTCTATCAACTGAACTTTCAAAGGAGGGAGGGCGAGGGAGTGGGGCAGGAATTGGGGAAAGGTTAAATGAGAGATGTGTGCATGTATGCTTTTACCTGCTTGTGCCTAACAAAGATGTATGATTACAATACACCAATAAAAAATAAATAAATAAATTGGGCTGGGAGTGTAGCTTGGAGGCCTCTGAGTTCAATCCCCATTACCACAAACAAACAAAAACATCATTTTTTAACCAAACCGTCCATGCAGTAATATCTGGGGTTGAATTGTAAGATGAAATATATTTCCTATCATTGGTTTAACTAAATTAGATTATGTAAATTTCCCAAGAAACTAAGACTATACCACTTGAATTGTTAGTGGTGAAGGCATTATTTTACAAGACACAAATAGGGAAGAGAAAATGACCTATGCATTTTATTTTACTGTACTCTTTTTGCTTGCAAAATCATGTTACAATTACCTGTCTAGCACTCTATGCTAGGCAGAGGGCTCAGCAATAGGCCATTTTCTCATTCAATAAGTGCTTTATTTCGGGTTTGCTACTGTATTGAATGGTCAATCAACCTTTCCATTTCTTTAGGTTTTCTTTCTTTCTTTCTTTCTTTCTTTCTTTCTTTCTTTCTTTCTTTCTTTCTTTCTTTCTTTTTGCCACTGGGAATTGAACTCAGGCATGTTCTACCTCTGAGCCACACCTCCAGCCCTATTTTAGTTTCTGTTTTGCTAAGTTGCTGAGACTGGCCTTGAACCTGTAGTCCTCCTGTCTCAGCCTCCCAAGTATTGAGATTATACACCACCACACCTGGGTTATTTTAGGTCTTGTTTATTGTATTTTTTCCTTTACAGGAGAAAAATTCTTAATTTCTCTAGCCTTGTTTTTTCAAGGGACAAGCTTTGTTTGAATGTTTGTTTGTTTGTTTCCCCTTCCTGGAAATAAACATTAAGACCAGCAAGGAAAAAAAAAAAAACAGGAACTGAACTATTGAAGTGGCTTGCTATTAACTGAAGTAAAGCAAAGACTTTGCTTAAACTTCAGGGATTCCTATTGAAAAAAAATGTTTAAGTATCTTCAGATCTAGTGTCTATATAATAGGAAATATGTAAATATTCAAAAACACAAGAAAAATATCTCAAAGTTCAGTTCATTTTTGTTGAAAATTCTGCATATTCTGAACAGAAAAAAATAAAAACCTTGAGAATGGTCCTCATCTTAAACAAACTCTAACCTAAAGTCATCAAACCCACTTCCATCTTCCCAAGTATCATACTGCATTCATATGGTGTGAAGTTAGTTCTACATAATGTAATTATACAGAACTGAGAATCTTTCTGAGAAGTTGTTTAAGATTGCTAACTCTAGCAAGAATGGAATAAGAATTCTCTATATTAAAAACCTTGACTTTTTTTTCTTCTCATCGGGCAGTGGACACATTTCCCCATCTTTACTGAAAATAATATTAATGAAAATTAGTGAATCACGGGTAGAGTTTATAGGGCAGTAAACTGATTGAAAGAATGACAATGACATTGATGACAAGCCTCAATATTTATTCCATCAGCAATCTACTTTTCTCCCAAATTTCATTCAAACTTTAATCACCTTACATTGAGAAGAAGGTCAGGATGGACAGTATTAAGTTCTTTCTTGAACAATTTAATAATTATGAATAACTGGGTGAGAAGCTCATTTCTATCATTCTTTTTCTCACTCAAATAATTATAGGAATGGAAAAAATTTTGCAGGGTATTTCATCCAGCCTCTTAATTTGCAAGGTAAGAAACAGAAACAAGGAAGCACAGGGTTTTGATGATGTCAGGCAAATAAGTAGGTTAAATCTAGATTCCTACTTTAGTATAATTTTTCACTACCTCTCATCATTTCTGAAGCATTTTATTTCTACTAGGTACTGATTTATTCTCTTCTCATTTATTAATGTCTATCAATGTGCTTCCAGGCTCACATGTAGTCATGTAATCATCAAATAGAGTTCTTATGAAATATATAGTTTTCCATATCCCAAGAATGGAGAGAATGTAAACATAGCCATGAGAACAACATGTTCTTCTTACAAATATATTGTCCAGATTTAAATCGATACAATAGTAAGAGCTACTTATTTTTAAGACTATAGCCTTTTAATCTAGCTCTAACAATACTAATCATTCTTTAGAGTAAACTTGAGAAAGTTGGATAGATTGTCAACATAGACAATCCAGGGAGTTGGGATTTAAAAAGTCTGTGGAGGCTAGGCATGATGGCACACACCTGTAATACCAGCACTTGAGAGGCCAAGACAGGAAGATCTTGGGTTTGAGGCCAGTCTCAGCAACTTAGTAAGGCACTTATGAATTAGTGAAATTCTGTTTCAAAAAATAAAATATGACTAGGGGTGTAGCTCAGAGGCAAAATGTTCCTGGGTTTCATCCCCAGTGCCAATAAAACAAAACTAAACTGAACTAAACTACACTAAAAGTCTATGGAGAAACTGCTTAGTTTTTCTTGATGAACAGAAGTCCCATGTACATCAGATGACTTCTTCATGCCGTCCTGCAAATGCAGTGAGCTTAGACTTAACCTGGACATCTAGACTTCAGAGCTCAACAAAGTTCAGTGAGAGCACTCTGACCACATTCTCTTAGTCTATTCACCAGTTTTCAGATTCAATCTGAGGCCCTGTGCTTCTTAACTACATCATGTTTTAGAAGCAGTTTCTCCTTTCTTTTCAGTCCCAATTCATTTGTGTGTGTGTGTGTGTGTGTGTGTGTGTGTGTGTGTGTGTGTGTGTATGTGTGTTTTCATGGTACTGGGGATAGAACCCAGGGGCACTCTACTTCTGAATTACATCCTCTGCCCTACTTTTTATTTTGAAATAGGGTCTCAATAAGATACTGATGCTAAGTTGCTGAGACTGATTTTGAACCTGTGATTCTCCTGTCTCAGCCTCCCAAGTACTGGGATTACAGGCATGTACCACCATGCCTAGTTCCCTGTTATATTTTTATTATACTTTAAGAAATTTACATCTGATGCCTTCTGAACTTTTCAGAACATTGTCTGTATATGAATATCTATTTCTAAATAATTAACTATGTTATGACTCTAATAATGATTTATCTATGATAATAAATATATATTATAAACCCAGAAATTTTTAAAACAGATGACAAAAATAAATATTATTTTAAATGATTTCTAAGTTTATATTAAAAGTATATAATATCTTTGTATTATCAATAAAAATATTATTAACCTTATGTCAGAGAGTAATACCATTGTATACTGAATATTTTTAAAAATATTTTGACACTTTAATAACATAGATATTCTTGATTTAGTTCATTCCAACCATTGGTTTTAATGGCTATCAGAATTTAAAAGCATACCTTGTAAGAATATGTAGGTAGATACAAAACAATATACCATTATTTTCATTTTCTAATTAACTATGCTAATTTTTTCAATCTAGTCACCATTTATACAAAGGAAGCTGCTTGCTTAAATGTATTTAGTAAATTTCTACTTTCCCTATGTCACTCACTTTTTTCCTCACAAACGAATTGCTAATTGTAGTATTTTTATATTATAACAAATGAGTCCAATACTCATTAATTCTTCACTTGGCAGGTTTTAAAATGTTATAAACTTCCAAGATTTAAAAAATAATTGTCGCTCACACTTGTAATCCCAGAATTCAGGAGGCTGAGACCGGAGGATCCGGGTTCGTGGCCAGCCTCAGCTACCTAGTGAGGCACTCCGCAACTTAGTGAGACTCGGTTTCAAAATAAAGAATAAAAAATAGGGCTGGGGGTATAGCTCGGAGGTAGAATGCCCCTGAGTTCAATCCCCAGTACCACAAAAAAAATAATAATAATAATAAATAATTGTCATCATAACAAATAATAATTGAATTTTTCTATATGTCAGGCAGTCTCCTAAATGTTTTTATTATAACTTTATTCCTTATTGGAACTCTATGGAATAAAGTTTTATTTCTTATCTCTATTTACACATGTGTCCACTTCAGCCACAGAGACTGATTCTCTCAAACAAAGAGTTTATTTGGGAATAGCAAAGGATTGTGACCTGGGATGTGTTCACGATGGTGAGCCACAGGCACATGAGAAGAAATTACAGCAAAGGGAAGTTTTTAGAAGAAAAAAAAAAAAGAGAGAAGTCCACTGAGGCTGTTTGGAACAAAGACCAGTGGGTATGGGATTGTTGAAGAGTTGATGCTAGCTCATTGGTGGAGACAGCTGTTTTCAGGTCTTATTAGGCCACTGTCCTTGTGTAAGCTGCTTATCTGGACTACTGTAATTTTGAGGAATTTTTTCAATAGCTTATGCCATAGGTGTTTGTGCATTCAGATTTCTCTTTCATGGCTATAGTTGCTATATATCATAATACTGAAAGCCATTTATCACCCCAGTGAAGTGCGGCAAATTTGCAACACTTTTTCCTGTGTAAAAACTCATTATCTCTGAGAACATGTTTGCACACTTGGCCACAAAACCATAGAGTGTCTTTGTGGGATAAAGATTCCCATGATGCTCTCCATCTGTTTACATAGCAAAGTAAAGATTTTATCAAAATCATAATACCAAATGTATAATACCTAACACATGAAAACTGCTACTGGTTGCAATGAGATGAGTGTGAGTCCATGACAGAAGGACTTCCACAAGGATTCTTCCTGCTCCTCCCTCCCCAGCTCTAAAGACAGATTTCTGGCACAAGAATACAGCCATAAAGAAATGCTTCTTTCTTGTTTTTAGATTAAGATGCATAAGTAATGACTTATATTTCATTCTGCATCCCCCCCCCACACTGTTTCAAGTATTCTTTATTAGAGCTTCATCATGCCAGTGCTTGTCTTGCCATTGGAGATGATATAAACATCATTAATAACTATTGTTGTTAATGTATAGGCATCTAGAACCAGATCCTTTCTGAAGATGTTAGAGATTTTTTCTAGTTTCAGAATCAATTCCATCCCCTCAACTGACATGGAAAGGAAATTAAACATCTCACTCAGACTTACACTGCAAACCAGCTCTCTATTTTCAGAGAAAAAATGAGTCCCAAAATGGCTTATCCAGATACTCCCCACCCCACACCTCATGTAAGGATTTGGGCCATTCTGAGAGAAGATTCATCCAAAACACTAGTTTTGCAATGGAACCATTTTTCTCTGAAAGAAAAAATAAATACATAAAAGAACCATTCTTTGGATTAAAAAAAAAAACACTAGATTTAAAGTTGAGAGATATAAATACAAATTCCCTCACGCTTCTATTGTAAAATAGCTAAGAATATTGGCAAATAAAGTTTTTCTTCTAGGCCAAATTTTCTCAACTGTGAAATGAAAGTGTTAGTTGTAGAACTGTGGGTTTCAAACTTTCCAGCGCTGTCTTATATTCCATGATGACCTAAGTCACATGATAAAAGTTAATAAGGATGAGGGTCCAAGGTGCTCCTTCCCTCTCTACAGAGGCTGACCAAGTTTGCTCCAGGGAATGTGGAAGTGCCTCAGAACACAATTTGAAATGAGAACTAGCTCTCAAGGGCCCTCTCCACAGCACTATGATGGATTAGTCAGGAAACCTAATTCGGTTTTATACCTTTTCTTTGCCTCAACAGAGGCTGACTCAATATTATAAAATAAGAAATTTATGTAACTCTGCCACTTAAGGAAGAAAAATGGGAGTCCAGCCAATTCTGCTGAAATGTTTTCATCTAAACTGAGTTTATCCTGAAGAAGTTCACTGATGCTATTTCCTAGACCCTTTATATGTAACCATTTCCAAATAAGTTAAGTTGCTATTCATTAACCTCTTTCCCTCTTGTTAAATGGCAGCACTAAAGACCATCAGTAGATGAGTGCTCCAACTACACTTCTCCTGATGTGTCTACTTATTTTTGCCTTGCTTTTTGAGGTCAGCAAACAACCCGAAGCCCGAGAAAGCACTGAGGCAACAGGGATATGGCTATATAAAGAAGTCTTTCATTAACCTTGCTGACCCACCATAATTTCACATGTCACCAGCTAATCAGAGACTCACTGACATCATCAATAGATGGAGAGGAGCAATGTCCTGTGGGATCCATCTTTTCTCTAAGTCTGAAATATATATTTATAACACTGCAG
>PVLC010028978.1:0-20577 GCA_004027655.1 Graphiurus murinus
CCCAGCAATACCACTACTGGGTATATACCCAACAGAATGGAAACCAAATTATCAGAACGATGCATGTGTATCTATGTTTATAGCAGCTCAATTCACAATAGCCAAACTATGGAAGCAGCCAAGATGTCCAACCACAGATGAATGGATTACAAAACTATGGGATATGTACACAATGGAATTTTACTCAGCCATAAAGAATGTCCCTGTTTTTAACCCCCAATATCATTAAAAAAAAAAAAAAGAAGAAAAATAGAAAAGAAGAGAAGAAAAGATCTCCAAATAGAAGCTATACTCAGTCTGGAAAGCAAGTATAGTTTTCCTGTTCATTCTAACATACAGTATAAATTATTATCTTTATTAGAATTTTAAAAACTAATTTCTGAATGTTAAATAAGAAAATAATCTTGAGGTTTCAGAAATATTTTAGTTTAATTTGAATATATTATTTATATGTGTTTTATATGTTGTTATTCTAGTAGATATTACATAGGCTGTGTTTGCATAGAGAGAGCTAATATGAAGTGGAAAAAGTGTTCAATTATATAAAATCTTCAAGCATATTCTAAATGTCCCAACTGGCATTTGTCAATTTCCTATGGGGCATTTGACAAGATAAGCATCAAGTTTTTCATTTTCTTTTTCTTTTACTTTTTTTTTTTTTTTGTACTGGAGATTGAATTTAGGTGCCTTCTACCACTGAGCTACATCCCCAACCGACCCTATTTATTTATTTATTTATTTATTTATTTATTTATTTATTTATTTACTTACTTATTTTGTTTGAAGCACGGTCTCACTAAGTTGTTGAAGGCATTGCTAAATTGCTGAGACTGTCTTCAAACTTTCGATCCTCCTGTGATCCTCCTATCTCAGACTTCCAAGTATTGGAATTGCAGGTATGTGCCACTACACTTGGCTCAAAATTTTAAAATTTAGTTTATTAAAACTGTAAATTAAAAAAAAAACACTTCCAGTGTTTTATCAAAAAGTACTATTTTTTGTTGAAATATTTCTTACCCAGTACTTAGATTAAATTCAAATACCCGATGCCTAGTAGATGGTCGGCAACAGGAATTTTTTATTATTATTATTATTTATTTTTTTTTTTTTTTGCGATACTGGGGATTGAACTCAGGGGCATTCTACCTCTGAGCTATACCTCCAGCCCTAGTTTTTATTCTTTATTTTGAAACCGAGTCTCACTAAGTTGCGGAGTGCCTCACTAGGTAGCTGAGGCTGGCCACGAACCCGGATCCTGGTGTCTCCCGAATGCTGGGATTACAAGTGTGCGCCACCACGCCCAGCTGGCAACAGGAATTTAAATCATGATGTTGAAAATAAAGGTCCTGCTGGCGCTGACAAGGAAAAAACAAAATATAACATCTGCTACTCCTTCCAATTCTATTTACTCTTGTTAATATAATTCTTTACAATATTCACCTTTTAATGAAAATAATTTTCACATGGAAAAATCTGCATATTTTCATGGACAATCAATACTTTTACTCTTTTTATTTTATGCATTCTTAGACATCTATTGACACAAATTTCAGTTGTACTGGTGTTTTCTTTTACTTAACTAGTTACTATATTAATTTTTTTTCTCCTAATGTGTAGTTAGAGTGGTTCATTCAATACATGACAGAGAAGTTTCATTCTGAATGAATATTTTCATCCTTTCCTCTTTTGTTTTCTCCCAGCTATCAATACCCACCACATAAGTTACTAAAGCATTTTCATGTAGTATTCTACTTTCCTGCTGAATGGACCCATTGTCTTCTGCTTCTACCCTTGTTCAGTTGTTTTTTTTTTTCTTGAAATCAACTGCATTATTGGCCTTGTTGGTCAGTTTCTTCCATTCTACAGTCTATCAAATACACTGTGGGAAAATTAATATTCTTAAAATATGTTTTTAAAATTTTATTGCTGCATTGTAATCATACATCATGATGAAGTTCAGACTATAGAGTCATACATTCACAAAATATGGTTTTAATCATGTCACTCCATTTTCACAGATTTTTCCCAAGAAAAATAAAGTAGAGATTAGTTTGCTTGATATTAAGCCTCTATTACATTGAATAATGATTTTCTAAATTTTATCTATGAAATCAAGATTCATTATGGGAAAGATTCAGTACTGAATGATGGTTGTCCAAGCTGAGAAAAAGAAAGTAGCTGTTGCTAACATTTTGACTATAAACTGAGGAAGGAAGACATATGTAGAACTAATTTTTAGATTATAAGGGATAGTTTAAATGTTAAAAATATAATGAAATATTAATTTTGTCTCAGGAGATTAGATTATTAAAAAATTGAGTAATGGACTGGGGATATAGTTCAGTGGTACAGAGCTTTCCTACCATGCATAAGGTCCTGAGTTTGATCCTTAACATAGGAATAAAAAAGGGGATTGAATTAGATTTGTATTTTTACATTTGGGGAGGTTATTATATCTTACTAATTCTCTATAGATTATTTGAATAGAATATTTCCTTTTCCATATGTTCTTTTTACTGTCCTATTTTACTGTTAATAGTATATTCCTTAAACTGGAATTTTTTTTTCCTATTCTATCTCCGTGAAAATCATTTCACTTCTCCCAATTATAAACTTGTCAATGGCAGTTAATCTGCTTTACCTTCTGTAAGTTTATATCCAGTTGACTTTTTAGTACAGTGGCTCATGTTTAGTGAATACAAAATGAAATAAATGTTAAAAATTTTTTAAAAACATAGAAAAGTAGGTCTTTTATTATTTTAATCTGCATATTTTTGAATACCAAAGACAGTATATTTTGTTTATATTTTATTTGCTGTATTTGTCACCTGATAGTCAAAATAATCTGTTCATATTGTGTGTTAGTTTTTCCATTATATTTTCTATTGCTTTGTGGGATTGTTTTAGAGATATTGACCCAAAATATTTGTTGATTTCTTGTTATACCTGTATTTTGTTCTATCTTTGCATATTTTGGAGTGGTATGAGATAACCATAAATTTTATTTAATTTATTAATATTTTATTTCTTCACTATTTTGTCTTTGCATACTTCTCCCTATTCTTTATTACCTAATTCTGAAATTCTGATTTAATATTTGTTGTAATTTTATTCCATATTTTGCAGAATTAGCCATAATAATTTAATCTTTGTGTTTATCTCTGTTATATTTGGAATAATGTTTAAGTCTACCTTCATCTTTCTTTAATCTCCTAATTAAGTTTTTAATTTTTCTGTTTTTTCATTTCAATCACCAGAGAATTTGTTATCTTATTTAGATGGAATCAGTACATTCTCCTCTGTTTCTCCCAGTAAATGCAGCTATTAGATGTGGACTTACACGGAGCCACATGTGAATACAAAAATTAAAGGATAGTAGATGTGTCAGAAAAGATCAAAATAAAAAGTGCTACCAAAGTGACATGAAATTATCAGAAGAGAGGAAGTTAGAAAAGAGTAAAAATAACTAAATAAATAATGGAAAAATACTGAAACTTTGTGATTGAAAGTTCCATCAAGATTATGGTCTAGCAGTTTAGGAAATGTTACAGCCCTGGAAATATAAATAGAGATTCTGGCAAGATGTCATGCCTGGGGATGGGGAAATTGCTTTTTAATAAAATATGAATTAATAATGAGCTGGTAATACATAAAAATTAACTTTTATAAAATGCTTAGAAAAGAGGGTTTATTCCCAATAGTTTTATGCTTAGTTATCATTTACATATCACCATGAAATACACCTTGACAGATATGCACACTCTCTCAAAGCAATATTCAATAAAAGATTTTTAAAAGAATATATTGGAATCACAAATTCAGTGTGAAGAAATGAAATGTATGTAAATAATAAACTTTATAAAGACATGATAAATCTAAATTACTAATTATAAGATATTAGTGACATAGTAATGTGTTGAACTATACATGAATAATAACATAATGACTTGGTATATGTAAAACCATATGAATAAGAATTTTCAACAGAAGAAGCAGATTTCAAGAGACTATACCGCTTGGAAACTAAAAATCGATAAATAAAATGAGAAAGTTAAAAACTTAGAAAAAGAACATGCAAAAGTAAAAATCATATCCCATTAGATTGGAGATAGAGAAAGACTGAAGGAAGGGGTCCTTTTAGTGAGAGATAGAATTGACATGGGTTTAATGATATACATAAAAGAGTATACTACTAATTGAGAGAAAAGTGCAGTAGTATATTTTAATTGTAAATTGAAAACAGTCATTTTTTTAAACTCACTAAGATTGAACAAAAGGAATAAAAGAAAGAAAAGCATCAACATAATAGAAACCAAAATTTTAAAAGTTTAAATATGTCAATTATATCAGCAAATATAAATAGACTATATTCTCTTACTAACAAAAGCTTTTAGCAAAAAAAAAAATACTGAGTAAAGAAAAGGTAGCTCACACATATGTAAAGAGACAAAATGAGGTTATAAACAGAAGGAAGATTATAAACAGTAAGAATATAAACAGTAAGAATATCAAGAGATACTAGAGAAATGCAAATAAAGAAAAAGAATCAAGGCAGCAATCAATAATAGTGAGGATAAATTTTGGGTTAAATCTCACTGAGCAGAATGAAGAGTGATATATCCTAAAAATAATTTATCCTGATATGACAGTTCAACTTCTGTACTGTAACTGAGAAAAACAACTAGACTACTAAACTATCCAAATGCAAGTCAGAGAAAGAGAGATGCTTACAATTTCCAAATAAATTAATTGTGATAGAATTAGGCTTACATCCAACAACCCATCCACAACATTGGAAGCTAAATGATCTTGAAGTCATATATATTTTGATGGGAGAAAATGACTGAAATGTGTCTAAAAGCTGCAAAGATCAAACAGCAACAGTGTCTGTGCAGGAAGAGTTGCACAAACATTGGAAGGAGAATCAGTACCAAGAAGACCTTCTGGCTTTATGTAGCAGCATTGCACATTTCTTCAAATGAGCAACACACTTTAAATTCTTGTCGGCTGCTGCATAAATGGGAATTCCTCGGCTGATGGCAGTGACACTCTGGATCTTGTTGATGTACAAAAGGCAGAAGGAATGAGTGAAAATAAAGAATCTTATCACAAAAACTATTTCAGTATTCAGAGTGTTTCTCTGTAGCAAAGAATATCTTTGCATTGTAATCATTAATCATTAATTGTGTTTCATCATTGTTTGGGAGAATATATATATATGTGTGTGTGTATATATAGTATATATATATACATATATATATATATTTTTTTTTTTGGTGGTGGTACTGAGGATTGAACTCAGGGGTATTCTACCTCTGAGCTACACCCTCAGCCCTATTTTTTATTCTTTATTTTGAAACAGAGTCTCACTATGTTGCGGAATGCCTCACTAGGTAGATGAGGCTGGCCGTGAACCCAGATCCTCGGGTCTCAGCCTCCCAAATGCTGGGATTACAAGCATGCGCCAACATACCCTGCTGTTTGGGAGAATTTCAATTATAACCTAAGCACAACACTTTGAATCCCAAAAATGCCCCAGTCAAAATGTCTCTGAGGCTTCACATTATCATCAACTCCTCCACAAATAACAGTGCACTGAATCCCAGCTACTTTCGTGCTCTTTATTTAAAAGAACCAATAGAGAATTTATGTCAGAATTGTATAAGAAAGTGAAAAAAAATGAAAAGAATGAAATAAAAATATATTTAAGAATAAATGCTACAATATAACTTAAAAATTATACATTGTAGTAGAATTCAGTGAAAGAATAACTTATGAAAAAAAACTAAAAGAAGAAAAGGAATGCCTTGGAACAGATGATAAATACAAAGAGATGTTATGTATTTTCTGAAAATCAAGGAGTAAGATAAATGAAATATCTCACACAAAATAATTAGTGGGAAATAATTGAAAGCTTATTTTATAGAAAACAAAGTTAGGTGCCTCAATATAAAACATCTTTAATAAAATATGAAATGAATATTTTAGTTTGTCAAAAGAAAAGATTCAAGAAGTTTAGTAATGTGGCTGTCTAGGAAATATAAGATTTATTAAAAATTGTCATTAAAAATACAAATCCGGCAACACAAAGCACATTCTTATAATTCCAGGTATTTGGGAGGCTGGGGCAGGAGAATTGCAAGTCAGATGCCAGCCTGGGCAACTTAGTAGGACTCTGTTTCAAAGTAAAAATTGATGAGAATATAGTTCAGTTTCAGAGCTCTGGGTTCAGTCCCCAATACTGCAAAGAAGAAAGAAGGAAGGGAAGGATAGGGAGAGGTAGGGGGGAAGAAATGCTAGATGCTGTTGCTCACCCTGGTTTGGTGAGTGCATAGACTGTATATAGCATGCTGTAGTGTGATTGTCTATGTTGATTTCTATACTTCCGTCTATATTCCATTTTCTTGACAATAAACCACTCATTTCTAACAAGTAAAGCCTCACGACCTGATCTTTTCTTCCTAGCAGAATAAAAATAAACAATTCACCATAAATCATCTCATAAATTTAACATGATCTGAATAAAAAATTTTACAGAAAGTTTTTAGGGTGAGAAGTAAGGACACCAAAAATGAATAAAAAACATACCCTTGGTGTGGAAAAAAAAAAGTTTGAATAACTTGAAACTCATTAAAGGAAAGATAAAGAGAAGGTATGTTTCTATTAGTTATAAAGTCTCTGCAATTTCAAAAACATACTAATGGCACACAAATAAACCAGAAAGTACAAGGAGCAAAACCAAAAGTCCATAAAAACAACAAAAAGAAACATTCTAGCCTTTTTTATTCAATATATGCACCTCAAATTATCAAAGAAGATGAAAAGTTTAATAAATTATGTTGGGATATTTTATTAGGAAATTGGAGTTAATAACTATACCAGTCAAATATGACCCAATATATTACAAATGGATCAAAATCTTAAACATGAAAATTAATATACTATTAGAATTGATCATGATGAAAAAATATCTTTAACCCTGTAATCACTAACTTTATTGTGTCCAACACTATTAAGTAAAGAGATGGGTTATTTGAGTCTGGGCCAAGAACCTAGGAGTTCTGGACACCAGGATTACCGAGAGAAACACTCTCCTGCCACCCTCATGCCCTTTCAGAGTTCTGTAACATTTGGGAAGTTCTTTTTGTACTGAACTCCTCCTACATTCAGATAACAAAAATCTAGCACTTCAATAGGGAAAAGAGAAAACAAAAACATTAATATATTGATATTTTAGTAAACAAAAATTCACATGATTTCAGGGCAACAGAGTTAAGAGGAAGGACTTTCAATAAATTAAGGTTTATATAAAGGCATCTTAAGTAAAAAGAAAACCAATCTTAAAATGTAACTCTGATTAAGACTTGATCAAAAGAGGCAATCAAAATTTAAAATACACAATATCAAAGATCTCAATATACCATAAAAATTAGCACAGCAATTAGGCTTTCTGGGTTCAAATATGCCATATTAAGAGTGGGATTTGGGGAAAATATTTTAAACATCTATGATTTAGTTTTACCTTTGTAACTGGGGGGAATAATAATATAAACCTCACAAAGATTTTACAAGTATTAAAGAAAATTATATATACAAAGTACTGAGTATCTAATCAACAAATATAAAGTATGAAATTAATGTTTCGTACAAAAATGGATCACAATAAAGCTGTCCTAAAGCTATTCCCAGAATAGAATATATAGCCTTCGATTTTTTTAATTAAACAAAGAAACCTAAAGTCACTTTTATTTATGCACACTTGGAATTAGATATTTAAGTACACTTGAAATGTTTGCCTGATCCTTTGTCAAAGCTCTCACCCACCAATTTACTACTTGCCAATCAGTTTGTGTTATTTCTATAGCGAAAATATTATAAATAGGCTTGCCACAGTAATGTGGAGATATTGTTTTATTGTAATACAATTATAGAGAACATTTTACTAGAAATAATTGAATCTTTGTAAAAGACTAAACAAGAAAAGAATACAGAATGCAAAGTCTCATTTGTAGAAAAAAATGTGCATTAACATATATTATACTGAAATGTTATCTATATATATCTGCTACTTAAATTAGACATCATGAACTTAAAATATTTTAATTTTGTTCTTCATAATTATAATATACATCATATATTTTATAGTAAGTCTTTAAATTTAGGAAATTGAATAAAAATAAAATTATAAAATGTTTCATATACACAGAATAGAATTTTATTCAACCATAAAGAAAAACAAAGTTATGCCATTTGCAGGAAAATGTATGGAACTAAAGAATATTATGATAAGTGAGATCAACCAGTCTCAGAAAGTCAAGGTTCATATGTTTTCTCTCATATGTGGAAGCTGGAGAGAAAATGGGAAACAAAGGGGTTTCAGATAAATGAGGAGAGAAACCAGTAGAATAGATTAAAGGAGGAAGGAGGGGAGGGGATAAAGGAGAATTGAGAAATGAAACAGTTCAAATAATGTTATTACCACAGATAAAAAATATCATTTCCCCTCCCACTAACATGTATGTGGGGAGAGGAGTGGGAGCAGAGTAGGATGTGGTGGGAAATATTCAAAGCAATGTGTGCATGTATGTTTGTATCATTTTAAATCTTGCTATGATATATAATTAAAACGTACCAAATGAAGCATAAAAATAATAAAATTATACAGTTACATATCTAGTTATAACTATAGCTTGATATTTTACTATATATACTTTCCTACTATTTTCTATGTTTAGTAATATTTAATGCCATTTCTAAGACAGAGCCTTGCTAAGTTGCCCAGAATGGCCTAGAAATTGAGATTCTCCTACCTCAGACTCCCAGGTGCCTGGGATTAAAAAGTACACACCATGACACCTAGCTGGGTTCCATATTTTAATTGTATGACTTCTATTGAAATATCTAGCAACAGTACATATTTAGCAATTTAATAGATCTTTCTGAAGACCTTTTAATATTCCATTGTATTCTCATTTTATTTGTGGTATATTTCTAAATCACTATAAAATGTAAAAGGAAAAGTAAGTGCTTAAGAAAGTCTTGTATTTTATAGATCATTTCAGAAAATCTTTTAAATATATTTTAAATTTTTTATAAACATAATTTTGTCATTTTTCCAAAATAAAGAATTTAGCACAGTTTATTATCTATTTGGTTTTATGCCAAATTAGTCACCACAGTAGATAGAACTAAGAAGGCCCTAAGATCCCTGCTCTCTGTATATGTTGTATATAATACCTTCTTCACTAAACAGGACTTCTGAATATGGTATGGTAAACTCTTTCTTATGTCATAGGTGGTATTTACATTTTTTTGTATAAAACTCCCTTGCAGCAAATGGGAGATAGAGTCCCCTACTGACCTTGAAGAGACAACCTGCCATGTTGTAGAGATGACCATTTGGCAGGGAGGAGCTTGTTGTCTCCAGAAGATGACAGCCCTGATTTTACAGGGGCAAGAAGCCAAACTATGCCAACAATCAATGAACATGGAAGAAGACTGAGGGTTTCATTTGAAAGACGGCAGTCCCAGCTTACATGGTGAGGCAAGCCAAAGGAGAACCTGAGCATGCCCAGATTCCTGACTCACAGCAACTGTGAGAAAGCAATTGTATGTGAGTTTTAAACTGCAAAATTAGTGGTAATTATTTCTGTTTAAGTTTAAAGAAATCATATATCCTTTCATTTAAAAAAAAAGAACTAAAATAGTTTTTTGTTTTGTTTTGTTTTTCTAGTGTTGGTGAAGATAAGAGGGAGAGAGAAGATAATAAATTCATAGGAATCAGGATACAAGAGGATCTTCAGATAATCAAGGAGAAACCCCAGTGGAGTTATGGAAGAGGTCTAGGGGAAGGCAGGGATCAATGAAGGAAACACTTCCACTGATGTCATGTACATATGTGAAATTGTCAATGTCAATCTCAACGTCATGTATAGGGAAGGCGAGGGAGTGCAGAAGAGCTGGGGAAAATCTCTCCAAATGCTATGTATGTCTGTCCCTAACAGTCTGAACTATTCTTTGATGTAAGACTACAATGCACCAATAAAAGTAACTATGTTAATGAGATTAGTCAGGCACAAAAAGTAAAAAATAGGATGCTCCCTAATTTGTGGAAGCGAGGGAGAAAAAGGGTGTTAGGAGGGACTCTAGACCAAGAAGAGAAACCTTAGATGAGCAAAGAAGGTGACCTATCTGAAGGTGATGGAGGGAGGGAGGGGAAATACCCTAATACAAAGAATGTACCTCATAGAATAGTCAGATAAAACATGTGGAAACGACTTATACAATATAAAATTCGGATAATAATATAACGAAGAGGTTTTGAAAACAAATCATCAAAGGCAAAAGATAACCAAACTAAGATTGCATTTTAATCTGTTATTTCCCAATTAAGTAAAATATCATGTACAGATTATTTATGTTATAACTTAAAGGACTTGATAGCTTTTTAATTCTTTACATAGTTCTTAGTTGCTATCATTTCCACATGTAATTTTATGACTTATATTTTGACTTGAATGGATAAAGAATTCAAATTGTGTAAGTTATTTTGATTACTTTTTCAGGAATGTTCTAAAGATGAACTTTGAAAGTAAAATGAAGATTAATTTGAACATTAACACCTAAAGTACAAAAACATATATTTTCAGATTGTTAAGAACGTTATTCGCAAAACTTTAAATCATCAAATTTAGGAATATAAAAATCATGTGAATGAACAAGGGTTGTGGCCTATCTCACATATATAATGTTATCTTAGTATTAAACATTTCTAAATTTGAAGCAGAGTAACAATATGATATTCAAGTTGAAAAAAATCTAATAATTTGAATACTTATCTGTGATATTCTAGGTGGCACTATGTTATAAGAAGGCTAGATTTATAACAAATGGCATTTTGACCTCAGATAAAGCAAATAATCACTATAATATTGTGACATGCATATTCTGTGAATAAATATTGAATTTCTTGTTAAAAGGATAGAATCATCATTGAATTAAGCAGCTGAAGGCAGATATGGCAGTTCTCCAAGAAATATTCTTGTAGATGAGAGGAAATATTGAAGTAGGGACTTAGAGGTCTAATTTCTTTTAATTTAACTCCTCTCAAGAAGGCAGAGCAATAATTCTAATTTATAGCAATAATCTCTTATATGATTAACTAATGGTAGATAACTCAGGAGGGTTTATAGTTGTTTATGATGCGAGTGTGAAACAGAATGAAAAACAACCACCTCACAATCTTGCAGTGCCAATTATTTTTTTAAACTTACTTCTACTTTCATTAAATTGCCCTTTTAAGATTTACATCTAGAGATTAATTTAAAAGAAATAATTGCCACTGCAGTTAAACTGCATGATAAAGTTGAAATTATCTCTCCAAAGAAAAATACTTATATAATTATTCAATTAGAATGAGAAAGGACCAACAGAGTTATGAAGAAATATATATATATTTATGCTACATATATATTTATGCTACATACACACACACACACACACACACACATATATATATAGCTACATAATAGAAATATATCTTCCTCTATGTAGCATTACCATTCAGCTTGCTGAATCACATAGATCTCTCATTAAATAATTACATAGACAAACCTGAAGATAAACCAAAGGAATTAGTATCTTAAGAATAAAGATTAAACAACCTGAATATGATAAACATCCCCAAGAATGTTTTAAATACTGTACTACAGAGCAATTTTTGAAAAACCTCAGCATAAAGATTCTCTGACATCTCTTTAGAAATACATTACAACATTTTGGTAATTTTTTAAAAATAATAATTCCTATCCTTTACTTGTTAACTGATTTTCTGCTTCTCACAGAATATGTTCTCTGGAGATTTTCTTCTCTTAAATCTATGATATTAGCGGCAACTTCACATGAGCATAATTTTAAAATATCACTACGTCGTTTGTCCATTTCTGTAGTGACTCTAGAAGATCATTTCGTCTTTTGTCCATTTCTGTAGTGACTCTAGAAGTCAATTAATTGTTTCTGGTAAATCTTTCCTTTCCCTGGTGAAATAGTTCACCAGCTATGGTAGAAATGTCAGGTACCTACTTGCAGCAGTACTCGATTTTATTGCTCATAGGATTGATTGTTCTTTTGGGTTTGTTGAAGTGAGGTGGTCCTTTTGCTATATGGGGCCAATCATCTGTGACAGGAAGTAGCCTTTATGACTCTAAGCCAGAACATTTGATTGCCAGTGAGAAATTCCTTAGAACTCTCTTTACCTGTCATCTTGCTGAGATAATAGGAGCCTGGTTAAGATGGCGATGTTATAGAACCAAATGGTCTGGAATCACTGAGCCATAGCCTGAAGTAGAGCTACCCCAGAGAGACAGCAGAACTTGTGTGAGTATGTTTTTTTTTTGTGTCTGCCTGTTGATGTTTTGATATTTATTACTGCAACAAAACCTAGCCGATCTTAACTGAACTATAGGTCACCATTGTAGAACTGTAGTAAAATTTCAAATTTTTAAGACAACTATTTTCGTAAGTCTTCTTAATTTTTTTTCTACCTAAAGGAGTAGCTAAACTGAATTTATTTTGTTACACATAGAACTAAACACAGATTCACTGTGCCATCAAGCAGTCCTTAGCCTCTGTGGCTGAGCCTCTGTGGCTGCCAATGTTAATTCACCTATCCTCGGTGCCTTGAGGTTCTGTATTGCGCTGTGTCAAACTGCTTTCCATTGAAAGTAAGGAAGTCAAGAGACAATGATAGCAAAAAGTAGCAGGACTTTATGTCACAGGCAGGGATTACAAGGACTTCATAAAGCATGCCTTCTGCTTCAAATACGTTTCTAAAAATGTAAAGGCATGATAATGTTACCTTGCTCCTCTCTATGCTGAGGTGCAAGGGGAATTTCTATGCTGGACAGATATACAGTGAGATTTTTTTTTCTTGTTCTCGTCCTCATTCAAGTCCTCCTTAAGTTTGTTCCTGCTTCTGTGATGTGTATATTATATACTAATTGTACAACTAGAATCTGTTTTTACTTTTCCTTCCAAACTTTCACCTTTCTCATTAAGAGGACAGTGACAGGGGAAGTGAGGAAAGTACCAACTTTATTTTTTCTAGATTACAATCATTATGAGTTTAAAGATATTCCAATACTGAATCTTTATTATTTGTATGACTTATCATAAAATATATTTTACATTTCTTATGCTGTTTTTCCAATATATAAGACAATTATTTCCATTTATAGTAATAACAATCTACCTGAGTCAGCTTAATTTATCATTTTGAGCCCTTTTACATTCTTTTCTCTTCAATAAAATTAATTTTCCAGTTATATTTAAGGCTTTAATGGACAGTCACCTTGGAATATCTGAGAGCTTTCTTAAGATATGTCATCCAATGGGTTTTATTGTACTTTTATCACAGATTGTGCAATTTGTGGCAAATAACTCAGTGTCTCCCTCTGTGGAATTTTTTTATCTTCTTCAGGGAAATCTGTCCTGTCTCTTGCTTTAAAAGGCTATAAGAAACCAGAGATGTTTGGGTTCCAATCATTCTGTATAATTACATTCAATTAATGCTTCTATTTCTCAACTCTGTGTCTGATTTTAGTATTCTAGAATACTTGATGTCTCCAGCTGCCTAACTTTTTGTGGGCAAACTGATTTGCTTATACCCAGTGTCTAGCTCAAGAAGAATTATGTGCTATCTTTACTAACCAAGTCATCCCTTGTTT
Organism: Graphiurus murinus; assembly: GCA_004027655.1. Classification (NCBI taxonomy): domain Eukaryota; kingdom Metazoa; phylum Chordata; class Mammalia; order Rodentia; family Gliridae; genus Graphiurus; species Graphiurus murinus. The sequence continues at coordinate 13,725 of PVLC010028978.1, forward strand.
ACTTACAAAACAATGAAGTCTTGTTTTCTCATTGTCTCTCTGTTCATGTAGATAAATACACTTTCATTAGACCTTTCTTGTGTTTTGGAGAGGAAACATAAAGAATATGATCAATATATGGCTACCAGAGAATATTACTAGTTTAATTTATTATTTTCAGTTTAGAAAAGAATTCTATTTATTCATTGATTTTGTATTTTCTCTAGGAGAGAAGTAATTTTAAAAAATTGAAATTCTTTATCTAATTATTATTATTATTTCTTTTTTTTTTTTGTGGTACTGGGGACTGAACTCGGGGACATTCTACCTCTGAGCTATACCCCCAGCCCTATTTTTTATTCTTTATTTTGAAACAGGATCTCACTAAGTTGCGGAGTGCTTCACTAGGTAGCTGAGGCTGGCCACGAACCCGGGTCCTCGTGTCTCAGCCTCCCTAATGCTGGGCTTACAAGCATGCGCCACCACGCCTGGCTCTAATTATTAATTCTAATATTTATTTATGTTAGGTTAATCTTCGTTTCTATTTCTAGTTGACTCTACATTTTTCTAGTTCCATAAGAACAATTTTTCTCAGACAATAAAATTTTAATTTTTCTCTTATCATTATAGTAAGCTGAGATTTCTTTATAATATATTAGAGAGTATCCACTTGGATTTATTACTACAAGTTCTGATAATTTATGGGATAATCTATATATTTTTATAACAAGTGGATTTTGGCAGCTAATACAGTTAGGATGTTTTGCTTGCTTATCTAAAGGACAGCAAATATGCTTCTATTCACTGTATAAAAATAGATTTTTAACTCAGATTACAGTTTCTATGATTCTAAATTAATTTATAGTACTTTCTTATTTACTCTGATAAATAATGTTGGAGAGTTGCTTTTGTGATTAAAATATGAAAGCAAAATAAAATGTATTAAAACTTTAATATGGCTTTGGGGCTTACCACCTTTTCATTGTTGTGATAAAATGCCTAAGTAAAAACTTTAAAGGAGGAAAAGTTTATTTTGGCTCATGGTTTCAGAGTGTTTGGTCCATGGTCAGCAGATGACTCCATGCTTTGTGCTGAGGTGATTAGAACATCATGGTGGATGGCACAGCAGATGATAGCTACTTACATCATGGCAGATAGGATGCAGAATGAGAAAGAGGTCAGTAAGAGAAAATACCCTTCCAGGATGTGCCGCCATTGACCCATTTTCTCTAAACCAAGAGGCACCTCCTAAAGTTTTCAGGACCTCCCACTAATACCACCAGCTGTGAAACTATTAATAGACTAATCCAATGATAAAGTCAGAGACCTTATGATCCAATCACTTCCTAAAAGTTTGACCTCTGAATACTGCTGCATTCGAGATCAAGACTTCAACATATGAGCCTTTGTGGACATTGCATATCTGAACCATAATATCTTTTAAAGGCTAGCATAATTTGTATTCACCACCCTCAACAATATATCAATATTTTTAAAGACTATTTTTGTGCTATTATTCTGTTTTTCCCCAAACCTGTGGCTTTTTTATACTTTTATTGGTGCATTATAGTCACACATCATAATATAGTTCCTAGTGATAGTGACATACATGCACACAACACTTGGTGAGTTTTCCCCCAGCTCCTTCCTTGCTGGCCTTCCCCATACAAAATATTTAACTTTGATATTCTCACATATGCACATATGTACATGTCAGTGAAAGTGTTTCCTTCATTAATTCTCCCTCTCCCCCTTCTCCAAAACCACCTTCCCTTGCTCCACTGGAGCTGCCCCTACATTATCTAAATTCTCTCTTGTATCCAAGTTACTCTCTAGGTTCTGCATGTGAGAGAAAAATATGACCCTTTGCTTTCTGTGATTAACTAATCTCATTTAACATAATGTTCTTCATGTGTATCCATTTTCCTGCAAATGACATTATTTTGTTCTTCTTTATTCCTGAGTAAAATTCCTGTTGGTGATATTATAAGTTAGTGCAGCCACTATGGAGATTAGTGTGGAGATTCATGAGAAAACTGGGAATGGATTCCACCATATGTTCCAGCAATACCACTCCTGTGTATCTTTCCAAAGGGATTGAAGTCAGAATATTATATTGACACATACATATCCATTTTTATAGCAACACAATTTATAATAAATGTGTAGCTTCTTAATGATTCATCTTGCACAGTACATAGACACATTATGTGTTCATTAAATATTTTAGTAATTAATATTGAACATGAAAAGTATATTGGGTAAAAGTTGAGCAAATAAAGTTAAGGAGAAATTAATCATAATATATAAATCATAAATATAGATCTTCATTGTATGCATTTAAAATGTGTAAAACTTCACAATGACAGATTCTTTTTTTCCAAATTTTTAGTGACTCACAAGTGTTCTGGACTATCCTAATAGGATATCTAATCAAGAAATTCTACTATTAGGTATATACTGATCAGAAATGCCTGAGAAATAAAGTTTAACAATGTTGGTAGTATTTGTTGCAATAGCTCCAAGTAGAAAACTAGGAAAATGTCAATCAATTATTAATGTATAAACAAATTGTATGATCCTATATATATAGGAGAGAAGAGAAACCTATATATTCATACTGGATTATATATATATAATTTCCTACTGGTGCTATTTATCTGAAGAATTCTGACTGGCTAAGAAAATGAAACCAATTGGGCCTTCTGGAATGAAGAAGAGTTTCTATTTTTTATATTGATTCTGCTTTCATAAACATGTTTAATTTATTAAAATTATAAATTATAAATTTATCATCTATGTTATTCCATATTTTTTTGATATTGAGGATTGAACTTAGGGGTATTTGTCCTCCAAGTTACACTCTAATCCTTTTTTATTTTTTATTTTGAAACAAGGTCTGAGATTTTCGCTACATTGCTGAGCTGGTCTTAAACCTGTGATCCTCCTGTCTTAGCCTCATGAGTACTAGGATTACAGATATGGCTCGTAGTACAAAATTTAAAGATCTTTAGTGACAAAACTTTGAACTGAATTTGTAAAGGATATATTTTTAACTATTATAAAAGGAAAGCACACAGGCATACACCAAATAAGTAAACAGATCTCAAAGTAAACTTGGGTTATGGTTTTTTCTGAGTTCATGTGATCAGTTACATGAATTATTTTTGTGGTTATTATGATGTTTATCTACAAAATCTGGTTTATAAATCTTTTTCACCTTTCACAGTTAGTTAAAAACTCCCAGTGATATTCATATGTTCATATTTCCTCAAATACACATATTCTGTGCATATACTTGTTTCTCAGAACTTCCATGCCAATATCTATCCTAGAACACTGCACTTCAAAGGAAAAATCTAACAATAAACAGAAGAAGGAGAATATCCTAAAATGTTTTAGTTCAAAACCACTGGCCTTGAAGTCTGATCTAAAACCCATAGGACTGGAGAGGACAGGAGGGGCAGGGAGGGGGGAAGGAAAAGGAGGGCAGGAGAGGGGAGAAACAAAGGATATTGCTGATAAGGTTTAAGTATTTCATGGTTTCCCAGTATTGAGTCTTTCCTCTGCCATGGAGCCTTGTGAAAAAAATCAAAGATGAGTTACCTTTCTTTACTCCTTCTAGGGTAGACCATGAAAACACTAACAGTAGCCAAATGTCCTGAAATCATCAATCTCCTCTAATTCCACATTTTTTTGACCTAACCTGCACAACTAAGTTCACTGAAAACTTCAGTTTATCTTAAAATTCACCTGAATTGCGTGATGCAAGATATGCCTATATAGTTGACTATGGCATAAAGATAATTTCCTGACTAAATTTGCTCCAGACTATAAATAGCTCAAGATTTACTAGCTCTGAAAGACATCTTGCATATAATTGAATTTCATACACATGTAATAACTGAAATATATATATATGTGTGTATGTGTACATACATAAAACAAGTGAATATATAACATTATATATATATAAAGCAATATTATATATATGTAAAACAATATTCCTAGCTCTATATCTCTTTCGGGTAAATGAAAATGGGTGAAGATGGTTAAAAAACAGAATTTTTGCCTGCATTTAACTCAAACAATTGTATATTAATTATAAAAGCTTATTCACTTCAATATTATTGAAATCTCTAAAGGAAAAAGTAGAGATATTTAATTGTTCCTTGATATCAGGGACTGCATCTTTATATAATCATTAATGAACACATCATACACAATAAATTTGTGCTTATTGAATAAATAAAGGAACAAATGAATAAGAAGAATGAATACGTGGTTTTCTGTCCTATTTTGAACAAAGCCAAATACAATTATTAGGCATTTGAGACATGCATTGAATGCTAGGAGATTTGTAGATTCTGAAGAAGTATGCTGTGAGGAATTTACCCTTGTGATGTATTATTACATTACTAAGGCATTTCAAAGCAAATTTAATTTTGATTACAGTACTCATCCAGAAAATAAGGGATAAATGGTGGAAGCTAATGAGTTCAGAGTTTCCATTCAGAATTTTAATAAATATAAATAAACTTCTGGGATTGAGGGATTACATTAAATGTTTCATGAAGGAAAATTCTGTTTTGGTGTTGTAGAGCCTGTGGTTCTTTCACTGGGACTTTTAAAGTAAAAATTATGCTGAGAAATTTACTTGTAACCATGTCACTTGCAATAGTTTCTTTTACATTAAGTCTTCTAAGGTCCCAGGCTAATAAAAAAGCAATTGCACTGTTTTGTTACTCTTTTGCTTTTAAACTAGTGTATCACAGAAGAATCTGTGGGGCCAGAGGGCCAGAGGAAATATTTTATGTACAGTGTACATGCTAAGATTTTTAGTGAAAAACACAAATCCCATTATGAAGTTTCACAGTTTGACAATAGTATGCTTATAAGAATGTCTTCTAGAAATAATATATATATATTACTATATATATATAATACTATACTATATAATATACTATATATATACTATATATATACTATATATATAATATACTATATATATACTATATATATATTACTATATATATATATAGTACTGGGGTTTGATTCTCTGAGTTAAAGCCCCAGCCCATTTTATTTTATTTTGAAATAGGGTCTCACTGTTGCTGAGTGTAGCCTTGAACCTGAGATTTTCTGTGTCAGCATTCCAAGTACTAAGATTACATGTGTGTGCCACCATGTCCAGGAGATAGTATGTTTTTAAAGTGGAGAATGTCAATATTTTTGTAGAAGCAACTTCTTTTCAGAATTGCTAGTGTTGTGTGTGTGTGTGTGTGTGTGTGTGTGTATGTGTGTGTGTGTGTGTGTGTGTGTGTGTGGTCTAATATAGATATAGACATACATATATGTTCTGAAGACTTTCCTGCTGTTTTATCTTTTACAAGTGTTCTCCACCCCCCCATAAACATCTTGCACTTTTAACTCTGCCTCAGTGGCAGCTGCTCCTGTCAACTTCATGATTCAACTAAATCAAGAGGGAAAATAATAGGCTTCATGTTTGCATGCTCCTTGTCTCACCTATAATGTTAAACAGATAGATATACATAACCAAACACAGTAGAAAGTCAATTAAGTTAGGATTAGAGAAAAAAAAATAAATGAGGTAGGAATGAGACAGGATAGGCAAATCATGGTGCAGATTTGACAATCTTATCAAACCAACAGGAAGTTCCAAAGCAAAGATTACCCAATAGAAGATTCCAAAGTTGAGCTACAATGGGCCATTGGCTGGGGCTTTTCCCAGAAGAGTGAAGCTTGTCTAAAAAACCTAAGTGGATCCATTAGGTGCTAACGTATTGAGACTAGCTGAAATCCTTGCAGTGGAAGAGCAGGCTATATTTTCGAGTAAGATACAAGTGACCCATTCCCTTGGTTGCCACATATCCAGACTTAAAGGTGCCTGAAACTTTAATTCTTGGTTAAAGTCCTTTCATAACTAACTCAAGAAATATAAAAGCAGTGTACTCTAAATAAAATAAACAAGGATTCTTTTTTCATTTTTATATATATTACAATGTTTCAAATACATTGAACTCGGGTTTTCACGACTGTATATTTTATAACTTGTATCTAAGGGGCAGCAGCAGCAGAAAAGGTATGCAATTTGACAGGACCCCATTGATATGGCTTCCTAAGCTGAGTTGGATTTTGTCTGCAATCTTTTCTCTTATCTCTCATGGTCAAACACACATCTGGGCGATGTGTGATTGAGATATCGTGCTGCACCTGAGAGTCAGTTGCAGGAATGCCATCTTGTTGATGCTGCACATGTTATGATTCTTAAATCAGACTTGTCTTAAAGCTAAATAGACCCTTGCTTCTAAAAACAAGGAGTTACTGAACCTGAATTCCTCTTCAACGTGAAACAAAGATTGTATAAAATTCAATAGGAGACTGGGTAAACAATTATGGTAAATTCATACCATGGAATAAGATATGGAAACAACAACAACAAAAAAAGATACTGATGTGCTAACAACAGAGGTGGATCCAAACACATATGCTGAAGGAAAGAGGCTGTACACAAAACAGTTCCTACTGCATGTTTGCACACATAAAATGTTTTGCAAAAGGCAAACAGAGAATGATAGAAATCAGAAGAAGGGTTTATTTGGTTGGAGGAAAGGATTACATATAAAAATGTGAGAAGGAGCCGGGCGTGGTGGCGCACGCTTGTAATCCCAGCATTCGGGAGGCTGAGACCGGAGGATCCGGGTTCGCGGCCAGCCTCAGCTACCTAGTGAGGCACTCCGCAACTTCGTGAGACTCGGTTTCAAAATAAAGAATAAAAAATAGGGCTGGGGGTGTAGCTCGGAGGTAGAATGCCCCTGAGTTCAATCCCCAGTACCGCAAAAAAAAAAAAAAA
>PVLC010028979.1:0-20582 GCA_004027655.1 Graphiurus murinus
TCTAGATGTTTTTGACCATTTATTTGTTTTTTTAAATGAAATAAAAGGAAAATAAATGATAACTTTTCAACTGTCTTATAATTACAAGCAAGGGTTAGAAAAGCCAAATTCAGTCAGCTAAAGATGAGATATCTACAAATGAGCCTACTTGGAAACAGATTAGCAATTATAATGACTAAATTAATAAGATCCAATTATAGCTAATTTGCCCATCCTTTCTTTCCCTCGCCCTCCCACAGGCTTCAGAGTGTGAGTGCCTTACATGAATTCCTGGGAGCAGAGGGGAGGTTTGGGGGGCAGGCAAGTTTGCAAGGAATAGTCCAGGAGAATACTTGCTGAAACTGTGCTGGACTCTGCCCCCTAGCAGGATGTGTGGGCACCTGCACAGCTGAACTCTCCTGAAGTGCCAATCTTCCTATAAATAGGTACATGGGTATCTCTGTGTGTACATAAATGTGTGTCTATACATATGTGTGTTGATATACATGTATGTGTGTGTCTCTCCATACATGCATATATACATATTCACGCATACTCCAAATGGTACTAATATTTCTTATTTTTCTAGCTTAGTTTTTCTTAATACTCTGTGAATTTGTATTTTTCCCACTGTGGTCATATTCTCCATATTTTTAAAAGCTTCTTCCCTTTACCTGTTAATTTAACAATTCCCTTCCACCTGTCAAATTCTCAATCTTCCAAATTTGTGCCTTAACATTTTTTAAAGTGTATCTTTATTTTTATGTCAACACATATACCTCTGAAATGTGAACTCATTGATATTAATTAACATCCATATATTATTTAAGAAATACCAGTGTTAGTAATATATTTGAAGTAATTTGGAGATTTTTAGAGAATTTCTTATTGCAGGATAGATTATATTGATTTTTCTCATTATGTGTGTTAAAATTCCGATAGATGTCGTTTTGCCAAACACTGTCTCTCAAAATAGATATGTATATGTTCATATTACAGTTTTGAAATTGAAAAGCTACAGGATGTGAAGCCAAATAGTTGAGGGATTTGGAATAGACATTGCCAAGAAAATTAACACATGTGGCCCCTCAAACTTAGAAGCCACCTTTATTAGCATTATACCAGATGAGTTAAGGCAAGGAAAGAGTTAATAGAGAAAACCATCTGAGATTAATGTTTAAAGGAGATCAAGGCATAACATCCTGAAGACCTACAATTCAATTCAAATATCTTTTAGATTGTAAAATAAAAATGGGATCACAGTTATTATTTGTCAATGAAGAAACTATACTCAGTGTCCAGATGATTTTTGGTATATAAATTGAAGAGAATGGTAAATGCTGATTTGTAGTATAGATATATCATTTGTTTCAGTAAGTAGACTTTATTTCCCTGATTCAGGAGGTGATAAAAATATCATTTAATATATCTATCAAAACAAACCTATCAGGCTAGCCCTCAATAATTTTTCAGGATATAATAGTTTATATTATATCCAGACCACTTATATTTTAACATGACTGAATTAATTAGAATGCTTAGTGAATTATTAACATACCTGCTAATGTGAGCATCTTATTACTTAATTCAAAATGAGTCCTACAACAATGAATAATATATTTAAAAATAAATTCAGGAAAAGTAACAAAACAAATATTTAATAAATTAATGCAAGTATATATGACATAAGATAAATATTATATGCATATGTATTTATTTACTTTTTGTACTTAAATGGGCCAATTTTAGATAAGGCAGATTTTAAGCTTATCAATTGTTTATGTGAAATTATGCATTATTTTCAGACATTTTCATCATTAAAAACTAGAAAAATAAGAGCCGGGCGTGGTGGCACACGCTTGTAATCCCAGCATTCGGGAGGCTGAGACCGGAGGATCTGGGTTCGCGGCCAGCCTCAGCTACCTAGTGAGGCACTCCGCAACTTAGTGAGACTCGGTTTCAAAATAAGGACTAAAAATAGGGCTGGGGGTGTAGCTCGGAGGTAGAATGCCCCTGAGTTCAATCCCCAGTACCGCAAAAAAAAAAAAAAAAAAAACTAGAAAAATAAGAAAGAACATTCATAACTTGGTTATTTCAACAGTACATTTTCTAAATCAATTATTCAATATATGTTATAATAATTCATTACTATGATAAGCTGTCTTGTAACAATATAGGAAGTAGATCTAGATAGGTCTGCCTTTGGCTTTAAATAATCTAAGGCCAATTTTTTGTAGTGTTATTGTCTACAACTCACTAATACATACTCCTCTTTCCTTCTGTATCTTCTCTTTGTTGTTAAAATTAAGGGGCTTGAGGTAGTTATTATTTTTTCATGCATCTTAGTATGTATAGATAGTTTGGGAGATGCAATAGGAGACCTAGACCTTGGTATATAAGGATTTGTTTTTGTACCAACCCAATAACATCCTGCACAACAGAAAGAGTGACAACATCATAAGACTGCCCCTGTATGATTGGCAACAACATCTAGGTAAGAAGCAATGAATTAAAAAAAAAAAAGACTATCAAAATGACTGCCCTAAAAAAGTTCTCTTTTTTTCCCGTGGTCTGTCCTTCATCTGAATTGTTAATTGGAAAAAGGGTTCAGTGTTTCAGTTATATAGGATAAATTCTGGAATTTATTATGCATCATGGTGCTATAGATAATAATGCTGTATTGAAGAATTGAAATTTTCTAAAAGAGTTGCTTTTACATATTTCACTGCCCACACACACACACACACACACACACACACACACACACACACACTCACATACACATATACATGCACATACACATTCACATACACATACATACACAGAAAGCATATGAGGTGATAGATAAATTAATTTGCTTGATTTAGTCATCCACACTAAATAAATCTATTAAAAGTCATATATACTACAAAAATTAGGAAAAATATGTCTTGGTATTTATATTGATGTTTCACTAATATTCCCATAACCCACTTGGTTCATCTAAGGGAAATCTATTTCTGTAATGACTCAGCTGAATTTTCACCGTAACTCTTTTTTTTTTATTTTTATTTTTTGGTACTGGGGATCAAACCTCCTAGCTACATCCCCAGTTTTTTTTTTTTTAATTTTTTGTTTTGAAACAGGGTCCCCCTAGGTTCCCGAGAGTCTCAGTAGTTGCTGAGGCATGTCTTGAACCTACAATTCTCTTGTTTCAGCCTACCAAGTAGTGGAATGACAGGTGTGTGCCATTGTACCCACCTACAGTAACTTTTGGTGAAGATCATCTTGTTCTCCGATTCTCCTTTATTTATACAATAAGTTATGTATAGTATGTTCTAGCATTCCCAATGCTTCGTCTTATCAGTGACTAATCTTAGACATCTGGAATAAGCCTGCAAGAAGTGTCATACCTATGGCTTTCATGTCATCCTTCCCCTCTCTGCCTTGTAGCAGGTGCTCATCATGAATCCTTGCTTTTATCCTCACTGAAAAAGCCATGAGGGAATGACAGTTGTTCTTGACCTTGTGTCCAAAAAGCTACTACTGATCAGTTGTGTTCAAACAGCTACTACTGATCAATTGGTTTTAGCACAAAGATAAATAAATAAATAAATAAATAAATAAATAAATAAATAAATAAATAACCTTTTAATTCCTTTTCAATAAATGGTTAAATTTTCACATCTTAAAACCAATCCCTAACCCATTTTGCACTATATTTACTTCTGCTTCATCTCTGCTTTCTTTAGCAAAGCTTCTTGAAAGTGCCTACAGTAGCTGTCCTACTTTCTCTGTTCACATCCACTTTTCAGTCTACTGTGATCCAGCTCCTGTGTCTACTGCCCCATTGAAACTGTGCAGGTTGCTCTCCAGTAATGCTGAGACTACCTTGCAGTTCAGCTCTGCTGCTGCTGCATTCATGCCTCTATTCTGTCTACTCTGAGCTCCCTCCTATGATTGCCTGTGTTTTTCTTCTTGCCTGTCTTCTGACAACTTGTGATCTATCCACTCCTTAATGGTTGTTTCCCCTGGGATGTCCTTTGTCAATCTCTACTACTGTCAATGTTTTAATTATCACTCACTCATAGTTTAAAGACTCTCTAATTTGTATCTCCTGCCTAAGATGCTCCTTTGATATTTGTGTAGTCTTACATATCTAAATTCTTGATGGTCATCACTTTTCAATAGCCCATAGAAAACTTGCATACATCATTTGTATTTTCTGTAGTTTCCTCTTGAAGGAATATAATCATCAGCTAGTGAGCCTAGTTGGCTCCACATAGGCACTGTCCATCACTCTGACATACCTCATTGCTCCAACTGAATCAGCTATCAAGTTCTAAATGAACTCCAAATAGTTCTTGATTCTGCTCTTCCTTTTCATTTCTTGTTACTACTGCCCAAACTCAAGGCTTATTACCTTCAGAGTAGTCTTAACTTTTCATTCTGTTGCTTGCATATCCATTCTTTACAGTGGGTAAGGAAAAATAAATAGATCTTAAATGAAAATCTAACCATACAAATTCACCTGATCAAAATCAAAATATTTAAAGGCTTAATATATGCAAAATAAAGTCCAGTCTCCTTAGCATGGATATTTTAGTGCTCCATGACCCAAATCTTGCCTAATGGTATCTTTGGTTCATAAGCTGTGATGATACTGAGAGTTATGTTCTTTTCACAAATTGTGTTGCTTCATGTTTTTGTATCTATATCCTTAAAATTATATATAATACATAATTTGAATAATTGTATAGAACGTCATTTCTTTCTTGTTGGTCTAATTCTCACACATCTTCCAGGACTTTACATATGCTTCATCTTCTTTATTCAACCATACCTCAGGTTTCAGTCTCACTCAAAATTCTCTTCTTTCAACCCTGATAGCCTTTTTTTTTCTTTTGGTCCACAGTAGGTTGTGTCATATTCACATTTAGCTTATAGTGCTAATTTAGGAATCTAGCTTCCCATGAGGAGTAACACAGGACTTGACCCATAGCATCTAGTGTTCAAGAACCTGGGAATGATGCCTATTAATTGGGCCACAGTAAGTGACACCAGTTTGAAGAGACAAAGAAGCAAATGGTCCAACTCTTCTTTATACTTTTTAAAGCTGTAGATGTGATGAAGATTTAGATTAAATCCAGCAAACATTTAATGGTGCCTGCTATGTGACCAAGTTTAAATTTGTTGGTTTTAAACCTAATAAACAAATTTTGGTTTAGTTTGAGATGTGAGATTTAATATTAAAACACATAAATATGAAAGAAAGAAGGGATTTTTAATATTATACTCTACTACCTCCTCACTCACTGAATAACTTGTAATTATGAACAGAAAATATTGAGTCCTATGTGACAACACACACTTGCAATTCCAGTACTTGGGAGACTGAGACAGGAGAATTGCAAGTTTGAGGCCCGCCACAACAACTTAGCAATGATCTCAGTCACATAGTGAGACCCTGCTTCAAAGTAAAAAATAAAATGGTGCTGGGATATAGGACAGAGGTAGAATGTCCCTGGGTTCAATCTCTAGTACCAAGAAAGAAAAGAAAGAGAGGGGGGAGGGAGGGAAGGAAATTTTGCTTTTTTTGGTTTTGATACTTTAGTCTAACTCAATAGTTCTTACAATGTTGAATGCAAAATCAATAGGGCAGAAATGCTGTAGGAGATGGTATAGACTGGATTTCATGGATGATTTAAGGACAATTTTGACTCACTATGCCAGATATGTTTTCTTTAGAGACTAACTGACTGAAAATGGGAAGTTGAGCTGAGGGTGTAGCTCAATGGGAGAGTACTTTGCTGAGGACTCCCGTTGGAACTTCAGAACCTCCAAAAAAGAAAAAATAAATAAAAAGATGAGATGAGGTGCCAATTAAGATATAAATTGATGTTAGGTGTTGACATCAGCATTATAGACATAGGCCACTCCTGGAGTCTATCCTATTATTCATGTTTCCATATCCTAAGATCCCAGCTTAGTATCTCAAATGAATTAAATGATCAAGAAATCATTGTTGAACTGAAGTAAACTAGAGGTTAACACTAGTATCCAAAATGGAGAGAATCTACCTGTTATTTTCTGTTGTTATCCAATTAAGGAGTCACATATGGTTTATTTTTAAATTTTTTTTTCTTTGAGAAGAACCAACAGTTTTTTTCCAGTTTGTAGGAAGAGCTGGGAGAGGGCTGCCATGAGAAGCAGCAACTCTCTTAAAATTGTTCTCCAGAATAAAGCAAAAACAAATAAACAGATGAAGTTATAAACAAAATGAACATATAGATGTAAGTATGTATGTTGGGTTTTTTAAAAAGTAGTAGATATTTATGGAGCATAAATAAAACATCAAATATTTAGGAATCTAGATGAATACTATTTTACTACATTGGTGTGTGTTTTTAAATAGTAAGAGATGGCCTGGAAGTCTACTATGGTCTTCAATGTATTGAGCCCATCTTTTCAAAACTTTTTGAAAAGGTAGCAATGATTATTTGCCTGTAGGGATTCAGAACTTCATGTAGTGAGAACAATATATTTCTATGTGCCATGCTGACTGCTGTTGTCATTTTTGCCATTATTTGATGGAAGTTGTTAGGTAGATAGATAACTAATTGTTATTGGAGCATTGTTGGGAAAGCCTAAGAGGAAAGGCACTTTTAAATCCCAGCGCAGAGACTACAAAGCAATGTAAAAATAAAGTTGTCATTTTAGCATAATGGTGGAATAATGTTTTTTAACATCATTGGACTTTTCCTAATTAAAAAAAATGATGCATATTTTTAGAATAAAACATTAAAAGGCAAGTTTTTTTCTGAAATATGTGTCTATTTAGTTATTCCTTCATTGTTATGTCATTCCTCTAAACCAGTGAAAATTATATAGCAACAGTGCAACAATATTTCCTTTCAGATAATGTTTGTTTGCCGAGTGCCCTATTTTTGTATATAATACTTTATGTGTGAGTGTGTTCTCTAGAAAAGAAATCAATGAAGTGTCATTGATTAACAGCACCTAGCTTACATGTGTGAGTAAACCGAATCACTTTGCCTATTGCTGGATGATAGACACTCTTTAATATAAAATGCTGAGCCAGAGGAAAGCAAGCTGATTTCTCTTTTATTTGTCAAAATTGTAGAGAATAGAGAGGCAAATGGTTTAAAATATAAGAAATTAAAAACATTAAAACCACTCAAAGAATTATCCATTTACAAGTATAGAGGAGTAACATATTGTCTGATTTCCAGGGACTTGAAAAAGGGGGAAGATTAATGTTCTATAATGTAGCATTAAATGTGCTGCATTAATGCCTTAAAATAACTTGATTAGATAAAAACCAGTTTTTAAATACCTGTTAAAAAGTATCTCAGAAAAGATAATTTTGCTCTCCTCTTACCAGTTGTAATACTTAAAAGATATTATTTAAAATAAATTAATAGTATGCGAGTAGGGGAAGAAAGCCTAACTATTATGTTTTAAGTGGCTGCTTATTCAGAGCCTTTGGACATCAATTGTATCTCACAGTTATAAATGTGCTACTTAAAGTATCATCCAGTGGAAAATAATCTGAGAATTGGTTTAAAAAGGTTAAATCACAGTTGGGATATTGAAAGGAGAATTGATGAACAGATTGTTGATGGGCAATTCCATTCTCACTAAGAGAACATCATCCCACCAAAAGAAAGAAAGATAGGCCATTGCATTACTAAAAGCCCGTTCAGCAACACTGTTGGGAATTTGGTTGGATCATGAATGCTGGCAGGTTGTCAGGGAAACAGAAATAATACTACTGAATGCATAGTCATCTTACCAAATGGGTCTATTATTGCTATTTTTGATTTTCTAATGGCTGATCTGAAATTTCTAATAGGAACATTAATGGGGAGGAACATATTTTCTAGTTTAATTACATATACCTTTCTGTTGGTAAAGTAGTAATAAAATTATTCCTCTAGGTGTAGAGCATTAAGTTTATAGTTTGAAAGTAAAATGCACTTTTACAACTAAAATTTGAAATTTGTATTTGGATAACTAATAACATGTTATATATTCATTTTTATAATGGTGTTACTGATCCATTGTTATATGGTGATTAACTTTTCTAGTGGCTGTTTTGATATTTTATGGTGGTTTTTTTGTTTGTTTGTTTTATTGTGGTGCAGGTGGTCAAACGAAGGGCCTCCTGCACACTAGGCAAGCATGGTAACCACTGGACTACACCCCAGCCTGAGGCTTAAAGGAATACATATTTACATGCTTATGACCTGTTTTTAAAAATCACTGCTGTCTAGAAAGATCCTTATTCTATTTCTGGTGTATTTTCTCTGAGAAAAGCTAACTTTCTGATCACATAATTGGGTGACTGAGAGCAACCACAAATATAAGAAAATAACATTTAATGATGCTTTGATCAGAAATATTTATAATAACTAAAATCTACAGAAATGCAAACAAATAGAGAAATTGGAACTTCCTTGTAAGAGACACTATGAAAATCAGAAGTGTGGAAGGATCACAAAATGTTAATAAACTTGTCTTTGACATTTTTAAAACAAAATCAATAATCTGACCATAAGTAGTAAAGTGTTTAAAATATGTCTCTTACAGTATCATACATATTTTAAGAAAGCCTTGCCATCAAATTCTAGAATGGCTTATTCACATGGAAAATTTATCTTAAGGCATACCTCAGCCTGCTTAAGCTGAGGTATCTCTTTAATACTTGTAGAACAAAAGTACTACTTTATTCTTGTCACTGCAGGAGTTCTGGCAGAGGGAGCCTTGACTTAGGAGAAGTGGGGTAATTGACATTTGTGACATAAAAAATTTTTAGCAAGTCCCAGAAAGAAACAAAGCCAGATTTACTTAGGAAAGCAGATCCATATTCCAGGGAATAGGGGGGGCATCTCAAGAATGAGATACTTATTTTGGAGGTTCCTGACTCCTCTTTTAAAGGGAATTTGGTGAGGGATGGGCATGGGAAGGTGTGTAGGAATGACATCAGTCTCCTGATTTCAAGATGGTGGTCTGGTCTTTGTCCAGATCCTTACACTGATGTGGACTCCATTATATGATCAGTAGATTACACTGGAATTATAAGTTATGCAACCATAAGTTACAGGTTTCTTAATATGTCAACTCGCTATTCACTTTATTTATTGGTGGGCTAATTAACAGTGATCAAGGTAATTTTCTTAAGTGGGTGAATTTACAGGAACTTTAAGATTTACAGATTTTCCAGAAACATGGGAGTGACAGTCCTGGGAGAGACTGGCTTGGGGAGTGACATGCATGAACAATGTGTTGTACTTCAGGTTAAAATTATATTCCCCTATCCTTTTTTTTAAGTCTCGTTTTTACTTACTGTTTAACTGTTTATTTCCTCTACACCACCTGGCATTCTGGACCTACTTGTATCAGTTCCTCTAACAATCATTCTTAGCTATACTCTTTGAGTATCTAAGAGCTTACTTCTTCTGATATACTATGTTCTTTCTCAGGTACCCCACTTGCTATGTGATATCTTTATCTATGGCTTGGTATAAATAGCTGTGACTAATGCACAACAATGCTTAATAAGGTTAGCTTTTTTAAAATCCTCATTCTGAAATATACGATTGATTTGTGCTGCTTCTGTCCAAAGTGTCCCACATCCCTCTATCCATCACTGAAACTCTGCCATGATTTTAAGTTATTTTAGAAGATTTTTCTCTGATGCTGTGTGTATGCAAGACATCCAAGATGCTGTCACTGTATTTTAGCACTGTTGAAAGTTGGGAGTAATATGTGCAGTTCTCTTGTGATTGCAGAAAGAGCAGGCCCAGGGTCCCAGTGAGGCTTGTCAGCCAGGAGTATTGGATGACAGTACTGGAGGGAAAATAACAAGGATGATGCTCAAAGTCTCTTTTGAAAAGCATGCCATTGTGATAATGTAAAAAAAAAATCAGAATCACTTGGTAGTAAAAGAATAAATGATGAATATTGTCTTCTTTAAGATTGGTATCACATGTATACTGTATAATTAGGAATTCTCTATTGTACCTCAGCCCACGTGTTATATCCATATTATCATTGATTCCATAGCCACAAAACCCACACTATACTTGGCAGGCAGGACTGTTCTCAAGGCCAGACCCAGTAGGAAATCTTTTAGAGCCTTGTTGCTAGAGCCATGAAACTTCTTTTACCTCTTCTACTGTTTACAAACTTGTGTGGCATTTCAGTTATGTATTTGGGTCTGAAACAGAATCTCCCTCCCTTGTTAGAGTCAGCTGGTAATATTTCTACTTGTTTTTTGTTTCATCCTTTTACCTCCTTGCTATAGTATAAGGGAGACCTTTGATTCTCCTGACCGCCATTGCAACTATACTATAGTGTAGTCCAAATATTTTTATATTGTGTTTGTTTAAAATCAGAAATGATGCCTTTACATATAGCCTAAGGGAATAGTTTCTTTAGAAAGAAGAACCTTTCATCTCTTTTTTTTTTTTACTCTGAGTATAACAGATACTTAGCTTTTATTGAGAGAACTAAATGAAGAGTTCATCAGCTAATCTCTCTCATGTATATCTATTTTTCTTCCTTTAAAAACAAAATATTTCACAAACTCAACAGCAGTCAAAGAAACCCCCGACCTTGCTTGTTTTCAAAAGACTAGGAAGTTAAACTGTACCCCATAGCAATCAGTTGTCAAAATCATTTCTACTTCAAAAGTGTGTATGTGGTTTTTTAAACTGCTAATGAAAGCATTACAAAGATTAGCTTTTGAAGTGGTGAGCAGCTTTCATTTATTTTCCTTCTGGTATTCCCTCTGCCTCCAGCTAAAATTTAGAACCTTAAAAATGTTGCTCTTCGCTACTAAATTCAGTTGATGTTCTATCAAAGTGCATTTGGATTATCAAAGCTCCATTCTTATCTTGCAGTTCAGTATTCCTGAGAGAACACTAGTCAGGTTAGAATTGACAAGTCTGTGTCTGGTACTTTCAAACTAGAATTCTCCAGCTCCTTTCCCTACCTGGGCCTGCCTGCCTGTGCTGTATAGCTCTTTCTCCTGCTGCCTTCCAGGGAATGGGTGGCTACACACTGATGATCAGGGAGGCAATGTGCACTTCCAAAAAGCAAAAGAGCAGCTCAGCCCTTAACATGATGGGAGAGAGTCACAGAAATTACCACCAGGAAGAGGTACATTATAAGAAAAGTAGATTCACAAAATTCAGATGACTTGAAAAGATATTTTTGCTGTATTATATTATTGCCTAAAGATGGGAGGCTTTAAATTTTTATTCCTTTAATGATTTCTGATATGGAAAGATTTGGACAATAATTATTCCAGTGATGATTTCTAGAAGTCATAAGTATTTCTCTTCCTTAATATCATAAATTAGCATCAGTAAAATTTACTTTCCCAGTATTTCCCAGATATCATTTGTTTCCTCTAAATCTCCATAGTTATTGACTCCTGAAAACATATTAACTTGGAGATTCCTCATAAGTTGTTTCAGTTTTAAAATTATGAAAAGTTAAATTTAACCATAGAAACAAATCAGACTAAGTCACTATTATCTTCCAAATGCACCAAATAGCATCTTGACAGCTTGTGAAATGACAAAATATTACTTAGAGGTTTTGTTGATCCTTGGATACCATGTTATAGTAACATTTATCCTAAGACCAGAATAATCAATTGACATTTAGGATTCTGTAATTTTCTGGGATAGAATGAAATGGTAATTTAGTTTAGAGTGGGAGCAACTGTCAACTCTAACAAGCTAAAAATGGAGTGGTTGTACAAGAATTGGGAGCACATGCCATGTACATTGGATGTATTCAGTGAGATTGGCTTGAATGTACTGTAGCAAGGACCGCAGGATCAATAAATGAGTTCTAAAGTAGAGTTACTTGGCAAAAGTCAGGGTCATACTATTTTCTTGAGTTGTATGAGTCCTGAGCCTCAAACAAGTGTGTCCTCTGAAGGGGAAATGTCTTCACTTGAATTGAAGACAGTAAAAATGGGATTTTAAGACATCCCTTGTCATTATCATCTTGAAATCAACTAAGCTGACAAACAACTTTCAAAGTAATTTAGGTGATTTGAAAATACGGTGACAATCTAGTGAGATGGCCCATGATTCAGCGGGTGTGAAAGTTTCATTGTCACTTGGTTATTGTTTATTTTAAGCTTCAGTTTCCACCCAGAATCAACCAGAACATTTAAACTATATACTCAAATAGAAATCTGAGACCCAACAAAAACTGGATCTAGGTCTTGGCATATTCAAGTATTTTTCTTTGTACTTTATATAAAATTTGAGGAAGGGGATTGGGGGAGGGATGTGGGAATGGGAAAAGGAGGCTTGAAGAAAGAAAGAGTTCAAATAATGGCATGTCCATAGATGAAGGTATTACAACCTATCTCACCAACACATACAGGGAAGGAGGAAGCGGGAGCAGGGTGGGATACCAAGAGAAGTACACCAAGTGATGTTTGCATGTATGAATGTGTCACCTTGAATCTCACTATGATATATAATTACAATAAACCAATTAAAGTATTTTTTAAAAAGGAAACCATTGATGGACACAGCATCCTGAGTTATAGCACAATAAGGTTAAGAATCATATTCCCCTCTTCCCTCTCCATCTTACCCTTCCTCTCTTTCCTCTTTCTTTCTCAATATACATGCATATACACATTTATTTCCCACAAGTTTAATTTAGATTAGATTTTTTATTTCATTAAGTTCAGACAAGAGTAGATTCAGGGGTAATTCCTGTGATCTATAACTTTAATGAAATGCACTCAAGATGTTTTATTTTAATAGTTGAAAGCCCTTCAATTTTCATGTGTATGCTGTGTTTCTCACATAAAAGAGAAGCTCTTTATGAGATATTTTAACATCTATTTTTAAAAAGTGTTTACCTATTTGATTCAAGCTTATTTTAAAAGTAGGTTGCTAAATATCCTTAATAAAATCATAATCTGAAATGCCCTCACCTGGTGATATCTCTTTAAATAAGCTAATACATAGGTTCTATTGCAGAACAGGATCACACTGTTTCAGTTATAGATTTATAATATGAATTAAGTATATTATCAGGCAAGGAATCCTCAACAATCTTATTTTTCAATTATCAGGGCTGATTTCAAGACTGTTAGAATTATAAAAGAAACAATTTCTGTTTGGTTATTATAAATTCATTGTATATACTTGTATATGTACATTATACAACTATATATATATATGTTTAAATACTTTAATACATAAAAACACTAAATTTGTACCTATTACTGGGACACCATGTGATGTTTAGACACAGATATAACTGTGTAATGTTTAAATCAGGTTAAACATATCTACTCAAACACTAATTATTTCTTTATAACAAAAACTTTCAAAATCCTTTCTTCTAGATTTTTTAAATATACAGCTCATCATTGCTATCTACAGCTCTCCTCCTGGGCAGTAGCACAGTGTAACTTCTTAATCCTATCTACCTAGAACTTCATGTCTGTTAGAGTTGGATACGGAATGTCCCCTGAAAAGCTCATCAACTGGTGTACTGAGTTGATGCAATTGAATCAAGAAAGTTGTAACCTCATAATCTTAATGAACTTCTCTGGGTGGTACCTGGGCCAGTGGGGTGTAGCTAGAGAGGCGAGTCCCTGGGGCTGTGGCCTCGGGGGTTATGTTTGTGTCTTTGAATCCCCTTGCTTGCTGCCTCTCTTGCTTCTGGCCTCTGTGATATGAGAGCAGAGCATCTCCCTCCCCTTCTCTCTGCTTCCCACTGCCATGCCCTGAGCTCTAGACCTCAGCCTCACATGAACTCAACCCAGAAGCTCCAAGAAACTATGAACAAATAGATCTTCCTTCCTGTAAGCTTTGTGGTCAGGACTTTTGGATTGTAGCAGTGAAAATGTTGAGTGAGACAGCATCCCTTATCAAACTTTTCCCATCCTTTCTTCTTCCCTTATTATGTATTTAAGATGTTATTGAATGTGGCCATTCATTTATTCAATAGTTCTTAGAAATCCTCATATAGATGACACATTTTTAGTAAGTTAATACTACATATTTGATGTTTTGGGTTTCTATCATTGATTGATACACTGGCTTTAGGTTTGTTTGCATTCAATGATTTACTTTTTCATTTATTGAATTTCTATTGAGTACCTTTCAGAAAGTCAACATTTAGTTGTAGAAAAGAAGCCACTTTTGTCTTTAGGAAAGTGATTGATCTGTACATATGAATTATAAAACCTTCCATTTCATGGAATTACATTATTTTAATAATAGATTTTTAGTAATTACTTAGGATTTGCACATTCTTATAAAAGTACACTTACACTTTGTACTAAAATTCAAAAAACTTTTTCTTTATTCCATTACCTTTACCTTATAGTTCTTTCTGTTCCCTAATTGCACTGACTAATCAATCATTCTATAATGGCTCTAACTATAATGGACCTAATATTTTAACAAGAAAGCTTCTGATTCACAGGGCAGGACTACTGATTTCAGATATATATATATATATATATGGATATATATATATCCCAATTGCCCAATTTTTACTCCTTTTCCAAGCCTGCCCCACCAGCATGCACTTACATAGCACAAGTATTTGCTTCTGCTTATGATGTGAATTTAGTCTTCATTTATAGAAATTATAAAAGCTCTTTTTTCCTCCTGAGAAAATGTTCAGGACTAACCTATAATCACATATCATTTAGTAAGAGATTTGTTTTTTTTTTTTTTTTAATGGAAACATCCTTAAATTTTTAAAACAATCCTCATTTGGTCACATTTTATTTTAATATAGTACTTGATTATATTTATTAAGTTTTTGTGAATTTTATTAATATTCCTGCAATTTCTTTTTTTAAGTTATTGGTATGTAATTATGCCTATTGGTGGGATTCATTGTGACATATGTATGCATGCACATAACATGATATTTTTTTTTTCAGTACTGGGGATTGAACTTAGGGGCATTCTACCTCTGAACTATACCCCCAGACCTATTTTTTTTTTATTCTTTATTTTGAAACAGGGTCTCACTAAGTTGCGGAGTACTTCACTAGGTAGCTGAGGCTGGCCGCGAATCCAGATCCTCTGGTCTCAACCTGCCAAATGCTCGGATTACAAGCATGTGCCACCACACCCGGCTTACATAACATGATTTGATCAATATCATTTCCCAGTATTTCCTGTTTTCCTCCCCATCTTCCTCCCTCCAAACCCATTCCTGTAATCTACTGATATCCCTTCCATTTTTATTAAATCCCTTTTCTTCCTTTTTCTCTTCAGATTCCATATGTGAGGGAATTAACATGAACCTTGTCTTTTTTTTAAGTTAACATGATATTCTCCAGTTCCATCCCCTTTTCTGCAAATGGTGTGTGTGTGTGTGTGTGTGTGTGTGTGTGTGTGTGTGTTTTATGGATGAATGAAATTCCATTGTCTATATATGCCACATTTTCTTCATCCACTCATCTGTTAATGGACACCTAGGTGTCCTGATATAAAGATGGGTAAGTATGTATCACAATAGTAGGCAAATTTTAATACCTTTGGATAAATAAGGAGGAGTGGCATAGCAGAGTCATGGTGATTCCATTCCTAGTCTTTTGAGGAACCTAAAAACTGATTTCCATAGTGGTTATACAAATTTATAATCCCACCAAAAGCATATTGTTTTTTTTCCCTGCATCCTGGCCAGCACTTATTGTTACTTGTATTCTTCATGATTGCTGTTCTAATGTGAATAAGATGAAATCTCAGTGTAGTTTTGATTTTTAATTCTCTGTTTGCTAAAAATGTGGAATATTTTGTCATATATTTGTTGGCCATTTGCATTTTTTCTTTTGATAAATCTGTTTCATTCATTTACCCATTTACTGGTTGCACTATATGGGGGTTCAGTTTATTGAGTTCTTTATATTTTCTATGTATTAATGCACTATCAGAGGGACAGTTAGCAAAGATTTTCACCTATTCTCTAAGCTCTCATTTTTATGTCATTGTTTCCTTTGCTATGCAGAAGTTTTCTAATTTGATGCCATTTGATGGAGATTTTTTATTCTGTTAATCATTTTTGATAATATGGTCATTTAACAATATTATTTGTTGATGAGCAAGGGAATTTTCTCATCTTTTGGTGTCTTCTTTTATTTCTTTTATAGATTTCTACAATAACTTTCCTTTCAAAGATCTTTCACCTCATCAGTGAGATTTACTTATAATTATGTTTTTTAAGTTTCTATGAAATGAATTATTTTCCTGATTTCTTTCTCAGCTTCATTATTTATGTATAGGAAAACTATTCATTTTGCTTCCTGCAACTTTTCTGTATAGTTTATCAGCACTAGTAGCTTTCTGGAGAAGCTTTTTGAATCTTCTAAATATAAGATCAATTTAATTATTTTTATTTCTTATTTGTATCCTTTTTGTTTCCTTCTCCTGCCAAATGGTTTTGGTTAAAATTCAAGGACTGTATTGAATAAGTGTGGTGAGAATGGAAGTCCTTGTCTTTTTTCTTATTTTACAGGAAACACTCACTTTTACCCATTCAATATATTAGTTTTGGGTTTGTTTTATATAACCTTTATGATATTGAAATATCATTTTTTCTAATTCCCCACTGTCTGATTTTATCTTTATTACATAATACCTCTCCTTCCCATAGGCTTATTTTGTAGTTCTTTTCAAATTCTCAAGTTGAATAGAGTTATTTTTATTCTTTCCCATTTTAGTAAATTTGAGTAAGTGTACTTCTGTATACTGTTTTTATCATATCTTGAGAGACTTTTATGTTATAATGTTTCCTTGATTTCTTCTTTGCTAGAATTATCTCAAGGATAATTTTTATTTTGCAGAACTTTTAATTTTTGTTGGTTTCTGATTTATGATTATTATTATTATATTTCTTTATTATTTACAAAGTATTTGCCAAATTCTGTATTAAGACTTTGGTTTATAATATCACTGAATACTTAATAAGAAAATCATGACATAGGTATTTTGTGATGGGGATTCTGGGACTTATTATATGACATTTGTATTTAAGCTTGTGAGTCTATCCAGACTTAAATTTCCTGGGTTAAAATCTTTAAAGCCATATTGTCAAAAGTAAATGGCTAGCAACTTTGATCTTAGAAAGGACATGATAATAATTGATACTTATTTTAATGATACAACAGCTAAGTGGAATATGCAAGCAATTACCAAAATAGTTATCACAGAAAAAAATATTATTGTAGTCATTATTATTGAGTCTTTGTTCAGGTTCTTAAAATCAGTGCCTAGAAGAGAGGAACAGAGCCTGTTAAACTCCATGCTACTGCTACTACTGCTATACTCCATTCCTAGGCTCTCAATTTATGTGCATTGACAAGGACACATTTTAGGAAGTCATGTGAATATACTTTTGATTGAGTTATTGGTATGAGTGAGAGTGATGTTACTTTCATTTTCTGTAAGATACAAAATATATACTTTATGTTTACTTCATTGTTATCATCATTGCAGTGTCTATTGAGCTTCTTTAGCTTTGATTCATAAGCGTGAGCACCACCTCTGCAAATATCATCAGCTGAATAGTCTTATGCTTTTAATGATAATTCTCTGGGTATCTTGTCAAACTATTGCAAGGATATTGCTGCCTTATGGCTATAGAAACTTTTAAAACTTTGCCTTTTAAAACTGTGTTGTATAAGCAGAAATCTTGAAAGCATAAGATAAAATTGAGTTTGTTAAATTGATTGCAGGTATTTACATTTTGCTAATTTTGTCCTATTGACATTCTTTTGAATTTGTTATTCAGCTTTTAAACATTGTTTTCTTGCTTTGATATGCAAACATCATTTCAATTAGATTAGTCTCATATCAGCTAAATTAATTAAGATTTTATTACAATCCAAAGGTTGAAAGTTCCTATATTTGTGGCTTGAGTGTGTTTATGTTACTAAGGTTTTGCTATAAAATATTTACACCAGAGACTATAACAGTTTTGTTACTATTAGCAAAGTGGAAAGTACGTTGTGTATAAAATGAATAAAAAAAGGAAAGAAAACAGTTTGTGAATATGTTCCATGTTCACTCACTTCCAAAATTTTTCACACTGGGAAGAGGATGAAATCATTGAAGTGCAATTCTTTTCAAGTTGTTTGGTAAAAATATGTTAAGTTATTATCTAATAGGCATTCATTGATACTTAGTGGTTCTTCTAATGATTGCTATATTTCCCCAAAACTGAAATTTTTTGTAGCACAATCACTGGTAAGGAAAAATAAGTTGTCCATGACATTTGTCACTTTGATCACCTGAAAAAAGTATACTTCTCGTACTTCTCAATTCTAATAAAATGAAGAGAAGGGATTATTTTATTTCAACATTTGAATAATGTTTGGGAGATGTCATGGCACTCCCAAATTGGCTAGTTTTGATTACATTGGGTTTACCACTCACTGAAAAGTCTGGATTGAAATTGTGGCTTAATTAATGGTAAGCCAGTGTTTTTCTCAAATGAAACAGAAGAGAACTTCACCTGTCCCTCAGTCTATGCTTGTGCCATTGCTTATTTGCTTTGTCGACTGTGAACGTTACTCTCTTGGTTGTTGCCAATGGTTTTGAAGCTAGAACAGAAAGATGCTTTCAGGGAAGCAGAGATAACATTCGACAGTGCTATTGATACCTCTCATATGTAGTCCTTAAATCTCTAGAGCAGTTGGCAATAGGACCACATTAATGGGTGGCCCCACCTGTTGCTGCCAAAGGCTCGAAAACCTTACTGCAATAAATAGAAAATACAAAGTCAGTTAACTCGGATTTCTTTATTCTATCATTAAAACCTTCCCAGCTATGGACCATGTGTACAACAGCAACTGATTTAAAATTTTTTCTCTTCTATAGATATCAAAGCTCCTTTATAGAGGTAAAATATTCAACATTGCTTATAAATTCAATAATCAGGATGTTCTATATAGTCTTTTGGAAGTCAAGATTCATTTTGAGAATTTTAAAAATAATACCTCTTTAAACAGAACTTGCTAATACACCTTTCAGACCAACAATCAGATGGTAGCTATGATCGTATGTTTTGAAAATTATGGTTCTTAACGATTATGGAGTTTGAAGAGGATTTTTGGCAAGTTGTTTTACATTCCTAGAATGCTCAGATTTCAGATAATTTTTCTTCTGATTTAGTTTATTACTTCAGATAAATTTTAGTGTGCATACTTGAGGTTTATAAAATAATGTTATAGGATACATATAGGTAGTAAAATTGTTATGATACCGAACCAAATTAATATGCTTGTTATCTCCTATACACACTTTAAAAGAGCAGCTAAAACCCACTTATTTAACAGAATTCCAACTCCATCATAATATTAATTACTGTCTTCCTGTTGTACATTAGACCGCTATACTTTGTGTCCTATATATCTGCTACTTTATATCTTGTGAACTACATTTCCCTACTTAGTCCCTATCCCTCTACCCCAAGTAACAGCTGATTATTCTCTATCTTTGTATATATATTTTTTTCCTCTCTCTTTTTTTTCTTTCAGTATCTCACTTTTTCACTTAGCATAATGGCCTCCAGGTCCCATCTATATTGTGGTAAATGTCCATCTTTTACTTTAAGGCTAAATAATATTCCACTGTATGTATCCAACATTTTATTAATTCAATTGTCTATCAATGGACACTTGGGTTGTTTCTATATTTTGGCTGTTGCTAACAATGATTCAGTGAACATGAGAGTGTAGAGGTTTTTACAAGGTGGTGACTTCCCCTCCTTTTTGAATACAAGGTACTTGGATGAGAGACTGCTGGGAAATCGGGTTATTCTATTTTTAATTTGTTTTAGGAACCTCTATACTGTTTTCCTTAATGCCTGCTCCAATCTCCATTCCCATTAACAATGTGCTAGGATTCCTTTTATCCACACTCTTTCCAAAATTTATTGCCTGTTTTTTTTTTTTTTTTTTTGTACTGGAGGCGGAACCCATGGATATTCTACCTTCCTACTATGGCGCATTCTTAAAACTTTACTTTTTAAATTTATTAGTGGATTGTAATCATATATCTTTAAGAGGTGCAGGATGGTAGAGCCATACATGCACACATCATTCATTTAACCCTTCCCCCAATTCCCCCCATTCTCTCCCCTCTCCCTCCTTTTCATGTTCAGCTTAGCTACTGACTTTGAAATGTTTCTGAATATACAACATGCTTATTATGGTGTTTCCCTCTTTTTCCCCTCCCATTTCCGTCAGGTTGCCTTCTTTATACATCTAAGGTTTCTCCTTCTTTGTCTAGAGTCCCTCTGTGTTTCACTTTCTCCCTAGCTAATATATTTTATTTTGAGAGAGGGTTTCACTAAGTTGCTGAGACTAGCCTCAAAGTTCTGATCCTTCTGCTTCAGCCACCCAAGTACTAGGATTATAGGATGTGCCACCACACCAGGCTTCTGTTTTGATAACAGCCAGCCCAATGGGTGTAATATCTCATAGTAATTTTAATTTGCATTTTCCCAATGATGTTGGGCATCTTTTCATATACCTGCTGATCATATCTATGCTTTTGTTGGAAAAATATCTATTAGGTCCTTTG
>PVLC010028980.1:0-20575 GCA_004027655.1 Graphiurus murinus
TATCAGCAAGGACAGAGTGGAGGCCTGTGCAGGGCAGAGGTGGGGGGGGTGGGGAGGAGGGAGGCTGTTCCCCTCTGCAAGGCCGGCCCTCACACCTGGGGACCCAGAGCTGCGTGGAGCTCGGATCTGGGGGTGCCATAGGTGGGCAAGGATCAAGTCAGGGGGCTCACTCACTGCAGACGTCCCTACTCAGGACCTGTGGCCCACAGGGCAGGCAGGGAAGCAGACCCTCAACGGGAAGTGGCAAAGTCTGGGGTCAGCTGGGCTGGGTTGCCCCCTCCGACTACCCTAGATGCCCCCTCCCCCACCCAAATCTACTATCACATGGGCTTCGAGGTCAAATCCACTCTGATTCAGTAGTAGGGTGTTCCAAAAAGTCTTAGTGCAGTTTTAAGCTATAATAACCTCAGAAGCAGCCAGGCATGGTGGTGTATGCCTGTAATCCCAGTACTTGGGAGGCTGAAACAGAAAGATTGCAGGTTCTTGAGGCCAGCCTCGGCAATTTAGCAAGGATCTCAGCAACTTAGTGAGACCCTGTTTCAAAATAAAAATTAAACTAGGGAGCCAGGCATGGTGGCACATGCCTGTAATCCCGGTACTTGGGAGGCTAGGATAGGAGGATTGCAGGTTTGAGAACAGCTTCAGCAAGGTAGTGAGACTCTCAGTAATCTAGTGAGACCCTATTTCCAAATAAAAAATAAAAAGGGCTGGGATTATAGCTCAGAAGTGGAATGCCCTGGGTTCAATCCCCACTACCACAATAAATAAATAAGTAAATAAATAAATAAATAATAACCTCAGAAGTATAAAACTATGAATTTGCAAGAAATACCATCTGAAAGTTTAACTATTTAAATTTCCTTTTTTTGCCCTCTGAGATGACAAAAGTTGACAGCCAAAAACAAGTTATTCAAAATTCACAAAGCCTAATCAACATAAAGCAAACTTTTAACTTTCAAATTATGTTTCTTGTAGCTTTCTTCTTTGAAACTTCTGAAGTCATTAACATTAAAACGGTTCTAAGACTGCTGGGACATGATCATACAGCTGTGAACCCCAGACAGAACTTATCCTGGAAAGAGGTCTCTGAGCTTCAAGCCTCATCTGTCAAACAGGTGTAACTGTAGCATCGTACGACCTGCACGTCCTGGGCCTCCATGAAATCCGAGTGGTTCTGATCATCGTTTTCTGTTAAGCAGCACGTCACATACCCCTTATAAAAACAGAACAATACCAGGTTCAACCAGTGTTCTGTTGTGGGACGTTTAGATTATTCCCAGTTCTCTGATTTTAAATGCCATGTTGACTAAACATCCTGAAAGTCTTCGATTCTCAGCACTTGGTGAGAGTCAGTCTCCCTGTTTTCTCACAAGGCCTAGAGGGAGTCTGTGGCCTGCCTCAGGCCCACAGGACTGGACCCTCATGGCCCCCGGCTCTGCCCACTCTTCAATATTGTCTCTGCTTCCCGGGAAGCCCCACAAACCCTGCACCCAAGCCGGGGTGGGCCCGTCTAGTCCGGGGTGGAGTGCTCTGGACACCGGAAGGCGCGTCCCCTCCCTGCGTGACCCTGTGAATGCCGGCCTGCACAATCTGCTGGCCCTTCCTGACCTATTTTTAGCCCCTGCGAGTTTCCTGCGGGGCCCCAATCCAGTCTCCAGGGCCTCTGTGCTGGAAGATATGGGCAGGGGGTGGTGGCCAGGGGACCCGGCCAACGGTTCTCCCCTGGCGTCGGCAGCCTCCGGCTCGGGGTTCATCTTTGGGAACGCCACGGGTAGGGAGTGGGGATCCCCCAGTCACAGAGCCAGTTTGGGACTGTGTCCAGCGCAGGGGTGGGAGCCAGATGGCCCGGGCAGCGGCTGGGGCCTGCTGGGAGCTGGCTGCCTCTGAACCTGTTGGCCCCAGGCCCTGCCCAGAATAGCTCTGGGGCCCGGCGGGGCCTGGGCCAGACCCAAGCGTGCAGGAGCATTGCTTGTGAAGCAAGGCCCCGCTGTGTCCAGAGCGCTGCCAGAGCCCGGGCTCTGCGTGTGTTTTCAGAGCCACAGGCCATCGACGTGCACCCCGGAGGGCCAGCAGCTCAGTCGGAATGCGTGTCCCGTGTGCTGGGCTGCCCCTGCAGAGCCGTGGGCTCAGGGGGTCAGGTGGAACAGGTGTGTGCAGACACTGCCACATTTCTGAGTGTGCGACTGTGCGTGTGCAGGAGCCAGAGAAGGGAGGCCTTCCACACCAGGCTGGCTCCAGACCTCTCTGCTGCCCCCGACTGCCCACAGGCACAGGGGGTGGGGAAGACCTGGGAGGCTCCAGACTGGACGCCCCTGCCCCTCCCCAGCAGCACCCCAGGTAGAGCACACCCAGCTAGCTCGGGAGGGCTTCTGAGGCCTTGGGAACAGCAGAGGGGCAGCCTGGTTCCTCTGTTTATTTATTTGTTTGTTTATTTTTATTTATTTATTTATTGCGGTACTGGGGATTGAACCTAGGGGCATTCTACCTCCGAGCTACATCCCCAGCCCTATTTTTTTATTCTTTATTTTGAAACAGGATCTCACTAAGTTGCAGAGGGCTTCACTAAGTAGCTGAGGCTGGCTGCGAACCTGCGATCCTCCTGTTTCAGGCTCCCCAGTACTGGAATGACAAACGTGTCCCACCATGCCCGGCTTAACCTGGCTCCTCTGTGTAGCCATTCTCTGAGGCCAGGGGACCAAGGCCTCCGGGGCGGGGGCTGGGGCAGCAGGAGGCCTTGGTGGGTGGGAGGGATGGACAGGGGAGAGGAGGACCCGGGAGAGACAGCCAGGTGGGGGAGACGGTAGGGCCCCCGGGGAGCCTCCTGGTGGCCCAGGGCAGAGGTCCAGGGCTGAAAACCCTCCACTCCTGGGGGTGCAGGGCATCGGCACAGGCCCTAAGCTCTAACTGGCACAACCCACGGGAACCAGGGCCCTGGGGTCGCCGGCCTGAGTGACCCCAGCTGGGCTCTCCTTCCAGCTGGACAGGATGAGAGATGCCTGTGGAGGGCTGGCTGCCCCGTCCTCTCTGCCCCTCCACAGCCACACTGGGCCTGGGGCCCCTTCCCTGTGTGTCGGGCCCTTAAAGGACAGAGGTAGCTCAGAGGAGACCAGAGGGGCCCAACATGCCTTCTTTTTATAGGTTTGAACCACGGTCCCCCTCCTCCCCGGAGAAACGGGTCCAGGACTAGCTTCCAACATGCTGTCCAAGGTCGCAGGCCCCGGAGCAGGAAGCACAGATGGCTTCGGGTGGCACCGAGCACGACAAGCCCTTTCCCAAGGTCGCACGGGCAGACTGGCGGCCCGGGACGTCCAGCGCAGGGCTGTGGGCCGCCGGTCCACCGGTCTCTTGGCTACAAGTTGCACGGATCCCCGGCCGGCTCGGGGCTGTGCGGCTGTACTCGGTCCCGGCGGGGAGGTGGCCGGGTGTGGGCGGGCGCAGGGCGGGGTGGGGCGGGGACGAGGGCGGCCTTTCCAGCCCGGATAGGAGCGAGCTCCTATGAGGGACCCCGCCACCCGGACGCCCAACACCTGCCCGCGCCCGCCCACACCCGGAGGGCGGGGCAGAGACCCCGCGCCCCAGGCCGGTGGCGCGCAGATAAGGGCACGCTCTGCTCACCCTGGGCGGGGACCCTTCCACCGCCCTGTCCTGCCGGCACGCACACCCAGGCCGTGAGAATTTCCGAAGGCCCCCTCCACCGCAGCGTGGTTCCTGGCGCCGTCCTCCTCGCCCCAGTGCCCGGGGCCCTGGCTGGGACCGCGGAGGAGGTGAGCCGCTGTGCAGGACCAGCCCCAAGCCAAGAAGGCGCCCTGCCCGCCTGGGGAACAGCGGCACCAGTGCGGGAGCTGAAACAGAACCGAGAGTTTGGGAAACTCCCGCTGGCTGCCGAGGCCGGGGCGTCTGTCTAGGCAAGAGCTAGGAGGCTGGAGTCACCCGGGGCAGAGGCCAGGTGGACGCTGCGGGGCCAGGTGTGACCGCCCAGCGCAGCCCCCTTGGGCAGTGGCTTCCCGCTGGCTGACCGCTGCTCCTCTGGGCCACCCAGGCAGAGGGTTCCACAGCAGGCAGAAGGCCCGTGCCAGTGCAGGGAGTGGCGGGAGAGGGCTCGGGTGGGGCCTGAGGGGCCAGGCCCAGGACAGGGCAGGGAGGTCCTGGGGACCTTGCTTGGGAGCAAGCTAGTGTGGACAGAGGCCAGGAATGCAGAGGAGAGCGTGTCTGGCTGCCGGTTAGACGGCCACAGGGGCTGCTGTGACTCACCTGTGCACGCCAGGACTGGCCAGTTCTGTCCTTGCCCCGCCCGTGAAGCCTGACTGGGGGTGGGCCACGAGGCTGCCGGGAACTGTGTGCCTGGGGTGTGTTGCCGGCATGAACCTGGCGGGGCGGGAGGCAGAGGCTCGGGTCCTAGCCTGCCAGAGCGCTACAGAGAGTGTCTACCGGCCGCCCAGCTTTCCCGGGCTCAGTTTCCCCGCATGAGTGTACAGCCTTAGGGGCCTGGGAGCTGGAGGATGGAGAGGGAGGGGGGGAGCATACCCTTGACCAGGGGGCTGTGGGGTGGATGGTGGCACCGGGCTGGGGAGGAGAGTACTCCTGGGGGCTCCTCCTCCTGTCTGGCCTCTGCCTGACTCTTATATCCTGCTTACCACTTCCAGGGTGAACCCCAAAGCTGCCTAACCCGGGGGTAGGGCCCTCCCCCCGGGGGGGCACCAGACCAGACTCCCAGCCTCGGTTGCCCTTTCCTTTGTAGGGTGTGACCCACCTTCCAGGGTGGAGGTCCTTTGCAGCCGCAGACCTGGAAGGGCGTCTGTAGTGGCTGCTGCTGCTTCGGGGGCTGCGGGGACCTGGGCTCAGTCAGGTGTGACTGCAGTAGCCTGCAGACCTCTGGTGTGGCTGGCCCTCTGTTTCATGAGTGGGTGACAGAGGTCTGACTTAGAGACCTGGGCTGGGTGCAAGGTGATGGGGATGGACCTTACATTCTATCAGCTTCTGGAAACATGGGTGAGGGTGTGGTGGGCTCTCCCGGTCTGCCCTCACTGTCCTGGGGCGGTGTGTCTCTGGGCCTGGCGCTGCTGATGGGACCCACAGAGACGGCTGCAGCTGGAAGTCAGGCCTCTTTCCCTTCCTGCCTCTCCCTCCCAAGCCTCGCCCTCCCTCGTAGCAGTGGCAGGAAAGGTGGGGCAGGAATGCCGGGCGGCCCTGGGCCAGCTTTCCGAGCTTGCGCCTGGGCTCCAGAGCCAACTCCCGGGAGTTCTAGGGGCTGCCGGGCCTGTGGCACCCGCGCCATCCTTGGGGTGGGACCGGGAGGGCTGGGACCCCTGCCCATTGCCCTCTGGTTCTGCGTGCGTGGCTGCCCACCATGGGCTGCCTGATGAGCCCTCCTGCCCCACCAGGTCTGCTGATTCCCAAGCCACAGATGGTCGGGGGCAGGGACAGAGGCAGGCGGAGGCCCTGGGGCTAGGAGACTAGGAGTCATTTACACAGGTAAATTTTGCCCAGTGAGTGAGGGCACCGGGGCGTGCAGGTGAAGGCCAAGGCGGAGGCCACAGCAGGGATGGGGGTGGGCTCGAGCCGGCCCCCTCTCTGCCCTTCCCTCCAGCCGGGATGCATGGAGACACTCCTTGCCCGGCACTGCCGCCAGGTTCCTCTCCCAAGCTGGTCCCTCGACTCCCTGGTCTGAGCCCTCTGTGGCTCTCGCGGTGGACCCAGGCCGAGTTGAGATCTGCCCTCGGTGGCCGTACCTGGCACCCTCGGCCTCTCCTCCTCATCCTTGCCCATCCCTCATGGCTCCAGTGGGGAGTCTCCGGAGTCCCCGTTCCGGCAGACCTCTCCTGCTGCGTGACAGGAGCCCTGAGCCATAGCCTCCAGGAACCAAGCCGGTCTCCTTTGGCAACATGTCCCTGTTCCCAGTGATGGCAGAGTCCCTGAACAGAGACCCGGTAGAGAGGCACTGGGCACCAGATGATACCCTGGGACTCGGTAGAGAGGCACTAGGCACCAGATGATACCCAGAGCAGAGCTTGAAGAGGAGGCCACCTTTGGGCAGAAAGGGTGCATTCCTGGCAGTCTGAGCCCTCTCTCCCTCCTCCCGGCCCAGGGCCTGCAGCCAGGCTAGGAAGCCCTGGACATCACCAGGTGCACGGCTCAGCTCTGACGTGGGTGGTCTCGGCCTTGCTTCTGGGTGCTGGGCGGGAGAGGGTGGCCCTGGCCCGGCCCCTGCCACTGCCATACGGCTGTGCTCCGTGTCTGCCTAGGAGGCCCTGGCCCCGGCGCCCCGGCCATGTGCTACCCTGAGGAGAAACTCCTGCTTCGGCTGGAGGAGGTCTTCTCAGACAGACTTGCCTGCATCAACAGCTTCATCCTCCAGCCCCTGCTCTCGGTTGGTGCGTCTGGGCTCCCCATGTGTGTGTGGGGGTGTGCATGCGACATTGGGTCCCAGGGACAGGAGGTCACCTTGCTACCCCTCCGAGCCGCGCTTTCTCTGTATCAAGCGGGAGAGGCGACACGTGGTGGTATTGCCATGTTTTGATGGAGAGGGTGCTCATGACCCTAGGCTGAAGCCCAGCCACAGGTGTCTGAAACTCCTCCTCTCCCGGGTACAGGCTGGAGGTGACCCTCTGCCTCGGTTGTCTTCTGGCTCTCCCCTTGGGATTCCTGGACGGTTGGGGTGTCCCTAGTTAGTGGGGGGGGCGGTGAAGGCATACCCCTGATGCTTGGGCACGCTGCACGCTCCTACCTGCCTGTCCCCTGGGGGACACTGATCCTGTCCCCAGAGCCCCAGGCAAGCAGGACAGACCCCGTTCACTGTGGCTGCTCTCCTGCAGACGCAGAGTCCTCAGAGCCGGAGCCCCGGGCCAGAGAGTGCCTGGGGCTCCTGCACCAGCTGCACCGGAGCTCCCAGCAGCTTTGGGAGGTGACGGAGGAGAGCCTGCAGTCGCTGCGGGAGAGGCTTTACCACCCGCCCTCTGTCAGCCTGGAGTCCCTGCTGCTGCTGCAGGGGACCGACCGCATCCTGCAGGTCTACATGGAGTAAGGCTTGCCGTGCACAAAGGCTCACCTGGGGGGCAGCCCACTGGGGCTGGCGGGGGCTCAGACACTGCAGACCTAAGCCTGGGGGCTCCCAGGGAAGGCAGACTGTACGTTGGCGCTGCCTTGCTGGGTCAGTGCCCGGGGCCGCTGGTTGTGGTGGCTCAGTGGCTAGGCTGCGGGGACCCGAGAGGGGCCGGGGCGGGGGCTGGAGCAAGAGGGCCGAGCTTGCAGCGTGCGACCGGGCTGTCCGTAGGTACATCGAGTCCTACACGAGCTGCGTGGTGGTGTCGGCCTTTCTGAAGACAGCCAAGGGGAAGAGGTGCGCTGTGGTGGAGCTGTGTGGGTCGGGGTTGCCTGTGGGTGGGTGGGAGCAGGGCCCGGCAGCCCGGTCCCCAGAGCCCCAGGTGCAGAGCCTGCAGCCTCTTCTGGACTCTTGAGCCCCAGGAGCAGGGCTGGAGGCTGAGACTCTGATGCAGGTAAGGCTGGCTGAGAAGACCTCCTTCGGGGGGGGGGGGCGCGCTGTGAGGCCAGGAGCAGAATCCAGATGTCCACCGGCCTGGGGGTCTGGGGCAGGGAAGGAGGACACTCCTGCTCGAGGTGGACGCTCATAACCAGCCCCATCCCTCCCCTCCCAGCGGGGCACCTTAGCGATGGTGGGTGGAGGCCCGGGGTGGAGGTTGGAAGGCAGGCTCAGTGTGACCCCCTCCGTACAGGGAGTCCAGGCAGGAGTTGCAGGAGATGCTGCGGCAGCTCCAGCTGCGGGAGCACCTGGGGGAGTACGTGCACCTGCTGCTGAGTCTTGGGGACTCCATCGGGGAGGTAGGTAGCCAGGGCCAGGCCTCCCCACCAGCCGGGGCTGCACAGCCCTGCCCTCACTCTGCCATGCCCCTGCAGGACCACCCTGCCCGGGAGCTGGTGATGCGCGCAGTCACCCTCTTCGAGAACCTGCAGCTCTTCCTGGCTCAGGCGCTGGATCAGGCTGCGGCCACGCAGGCCCTCTGGCGCTCCCTGAGCAGCTGGCTGAGGGTGAGTGTGGGCTGCGGGGGGCGGGGGCAGGGGCTCCACTGGCTGTCGGCTGACTTGAGCTGCTGCTTACTCTGTGCCTCAGTTTCCCCATCTGGAAGGGAGCTTGGCGGCTGAGCCTGGTGGCTGCAAGCCATCCTCAGCCATGTGCTGCGCAGATTCTGGGCCGGCCCTGGGGAAAGGCAGCTAGCAGAATGAACGCTAGCAGAATGGAAGCTAGGAGGGACCACCGTGCCCCGAGGGGGGGCAGGCTGGGCCCGTGTGGAGCATTCGGCAAGACTTGCTGCACGAGCAGGGATTGCAGGATCCCAGGAGAGGGAGGTGGGGGCGTGGGTGGTGTCGGGGTGGGAGAGGACCAGGGGGGCTTCAAGAGAGAGACCGGGCTGGGAGAGGTCAGGAGTGACCTGGTCTTGGGCCCTGGGCACTCCAGCTCCTCGGGAGGAGGCCTCTGGGGGTGCCTGGGGGCAGGAGGAGGCGGGGGTGGCCAGCACTGCCCCGGGCAGGGGTGCCTGAGCCTGGTGCCTCCTTCCTGGCCCCTCAGGAGGTACTCTTCACGCCTGCCCACCGACTCCTGCAAGACAGCCAGGACACGCCTGTGACGGTCACGCCGCTGCAGGCCGAGCGCGTGCTGCTTTTCGATGACGCCCTGGTCCTGTTGCAGGTGGGTGGCACAGACCCGAGGTTTTGGGGCTGCAGTGAGGTCCTGGGGGTCTGCCTGAGCACGGAGAGGGACCGGACACGGATCTGAGCCTGGGAACGTGGGCCTGGGGGGAGGGGAGGGGCAGGGCGAGGGCTGGGGAGGTGTCGGCAAGGGCTGCCCTGGCACCCCGGCTTCAGCCCCTCGCAGCCGGTGTCTTTGGGGAACGTCTTCATCTGGCCTCCTCCTCTGGGGAGTGGGGTTGTTGAAAGCAAGAGTGCCCTACCCTGTTCCCTTCACGGGCACACGAGAGAAGGCCCCCGGGGTGGGCATCTGGCCGGGGGGGGCGGGCAGGGAAGCACTCCTCTGGGCTCTGGAGGACGCAGGCATCTACTTCCAGGGTCACAACGTCCACGCCTTTGATCTGCGGCTGGTGTGGGTGGATCCAGGGGAGGATGGGTGAGCACCCTTCTGCGATGCCCCCGGGCCTCCCTTCTCCCCGTGACTCCTGCCCGCACCCCACCGGTCCCTCCCCAACGTCCTGGACAGAGCAAGTCCCACTGGCCACCTCTGTATCCAGGTGCACCTTCCACCTCCTGACACCCGAAGAGGAGCTCTGCTTTCATGCCGGGGACCCCCAGGACAGAGTGAGTGTGGGCGCCGTGGCTGGGGAGCCAGGGGGCGGGTAGGGCTGGCAGGCCTTTGGGGTTGGAGTCAGGTATCAGCCCGGGGTCAGGCTTCAGAATCAGGGAGAACGAGGTCATTTCTCTAGAAAGCCAGAGCGGGGCCTGCGTGGGTCTCTGCCCTGTGGTCCCATGCGGCCCCCGGGGCAGTGTGGAGTTATGGAGGTTCTCAGCGGGAGCAGGGGGCGGGTGGGGGGCTAGGCAGCCCTCCTAGGGCGTTGCCTGCATCCGTCCCTGTCCCCACCAGATGGTCTGGCAGTGGAAGGTGACCCAGGCCGTGTGCCAGGCCCTGCGTGGGAAAAAGGACTTCCCTGTGCTTGGCGTGGGCCCAGAGCCCCCCGAGTCTCCTGCCTGCCGCCACGCCACCTACACCTTCCGTGCCCAGGGCCAGCTCCACCAGGCCACCTACGAGGGCGAGTGGTGCCGAGCCCGGCCCCACGGCAGGTGAGCAGGGCCGGGCGGAGGGAGGCAGGATCCGTGCGGCCTCACCACCTCGAGCTCTTCGTCGCTGGGGACCTCTCGAGTCCTCTTGGACCGGCCCAGAGTAGACCTATGCCCAGTGCCATCTTGATGGTGGGGCGGGAGAGCAGGGGACAGCTCCCCGGTCTCAGGAGGGCAGAGGAACCGCTGTCCTGCCTGTCTGGGCTTGGTGAGGGCCCGTGCTCCCCTTCCCTCAGTCTTCAGGAGGATACTCAGGGGAAAGTGCTTCTCTCCAGTGTACGGCTGCAGAAACTGAGGCCTGGGGACCGGCTCGAGGTGCCCCAGGCCCCATGGCACGGGTGTGTGACTCCATGGGGGCTGGCCGGAGGGCGGGAGTTACACCTGCAAGCGTGGCCATGGCTCTGGTACCCTGGTTCAGGGGGTGTACGAACAGAAAGACCCAAAACCAAACAAAGGAAAACCAAAACCCAACAGCAGAGGAGGATGGGCTGGTGGACCCCCACTGACTGGCCTGTAGCTGAACTTGAAGTTCAGCTCAGAGCTTGCTGCTGGTCCAGGGAGGGAGGGCGCTCCATGACCCCAGGGCCTCCTAGGGTGCCGTGGGTGACTGCCGGGCAGCCTCGCAGTGTGCAGAAGCCGGGAGAGCAAGGGGCTTCCGTGGGGGATTGTGGAGCTGAGGCAGAGTCCCCCGAAATGAAGATCTGGGGACCAGGGCTGGGAGGGCCTCCCAGGGAGTCTGCAGCTGAGTGTGGCGTGGCGTGGGTCTGCTGGGCCTGATGCCCGAGACCTCAACTGTGTTCCAGAGGAACCCTGAAGTGGCCGGACGGGCGGAATCACGTGGGGGGCTTCCGCCAGGGGCTGGAACATGGGTAAGGGGGGCCGCACTGATGCTGGGGCCCGGGGCATGGGGGGCGGGCGGGGGGCCGGCTTCCTCCCTGTCCCCGTTCCCCGTCCTGAATTCCCAGACCTCCAGCAGGTGTGTGGGGCCAGCTCCCCCCATTGTGCAAAAGGGGAACCAAGGCCCCAGCTGGGGACGGGGTCTCGGCCACCCTCCTGAGGGACTGGCCCCGGAGGCCCCCCAGGGTGCAGGGGGACGGCAGGGGAGTCCTGGGGGCTCCGAGATCCTCCTCGTCCTCTGGTGTCAGGGCTGGGCGGGGAGCTGACCCCACCCGTCCCCTCCGCGCCGCCAGCTTTGGCATCTGCCTGGTGCCCTGGGCCTCCGAGGACAAGTTCGACTGTTACAAGTGCCACTGGCAGGAGGGCAGCATGTGCGGCTACGGCATCTGTGAGTAAGTGACCCTCGCCTGGGGCGGGGGCCCCTGGGCTGGCTCCGGAGGGCAGGACCAGCTGTGTGTGACGCTCTGCAGGTATGACACCAACGAGGTGTACAAGGGCTACTTCCAGGCGGGGCTGCGGCACGGGTTCGGGGTCCTGGACAGCCCGCAGCAGGCCCCCCGGCGCTGCACGTACACCGGCCACTGGGAGAGAGACCAGAGGAGTGGTTATGGGGTCGAGGAGGACAGAGACAGGTAGTGCCCGCGGCCAGCACCCAGGGCAGTGGGGAGGTCCTCACGGCCGCACCGTCCCTTCTCTGCCTCCCTGTCCCTGGTCTCTCTCTGTTCAGGCGCAGCCTGGCTCCCGCACTCCGGGAAGGTTTCCCCTCCCCGTGCCAGGCTCTCTGGGTGGTGGGTCAGACCCCTGGGGCCTCGGCTTGGCGTTTGAAGCCCTCCCCTTTGACCTCCGTGCACCCCCAGCCTCTGCACCGTACGTCTGTCGTGTGCTCCTGTCTCTGTGTCCGTGCGTACACTTGCACACAGCCATCTTCCTCCTGCCGCCTCCTCGGGGAAGCCACCCTGACGCTCTCCCTCCCCCTTCACCTCTCTACCTCTGGGGGTCCTGACGCCACCTCCCGACATCAGGCCTGTCCCTGCTCCTCAAGTCCCCCCGTCACGCCGGCCCTCCCTCTCTCCCCAGGGGCGAGCGTTACATCGGCATGTGGCAGGCCGGCCAGCGCCATGGCCCCGGGATCGTGGTCACCCAGGCGGGTGACTGCTACCAGGGCACCTTCCAGGGAGGCAAGATAGTGGTGAGCAGCCCCGCCTGGGCCCCGAGCGCCTTCCCTCCGTCCTGCCGTGGGTGCGGGGAGGCAAGCCGAGCTCCGGGCACGGGACCCGGCCACAGATGAGTCCCACCTAAACCGTGTCCTTGCGGGCAGCAGTGGGGCCCAGCCCGTGGGGCACAGAGCGGCCCCGGCTTGCTGAGTCCCCACGGTTCCCTGAAGACCCCGGGGTGCGGTGGCGGGACTCGTGCACGGCAGGCGAGGGCGGCTTGGGGGTCTCCTCTCCTCCGCTGCCCCTGCCCTCCTCCTTCCCAGCTGGCCATGCTCACCTTCCTGCTGTCCCCGCCCCCTCCCAGGGCCCAGGCGTCCTCCTCACAGAAGACGACACCCTGTACGAGGGCACCTTCTCCCAGGACCTGACGCTCGTGGGGAAGGTGACGGCGGGGCCTGGGCTGGCGTCCGAGGGTGCAGGCCGAGGGTGGAGCGGGTGGCTTGCCCGGAGCCATGCTTCGGTTCTGCCAGGAAGGCCTGGTGCGCTGGCTGGCGTTGGAGGGCTGGTGGGCCCCACGGTGGCCCTCGGTTCAGAACGTGGGGCTGCCACCCCAGTGCCTGGGGCAGCTGTCCTGAGCCCTTGTCCTTCCTGTGCTCCTGCCTCAGCTGTCCCAGCAAAAGGCAGGAACACCCTGCTAGGCCTTTGCAAGACGCTGGGAGGCTCCTGCAGGGGTGGAGCTGGGACCTCTGGGCCGGGGCGAATGCAGCCTGTCTGACCCCCGAGGAGGGGACCGGGGCCTCTGCACACACAGCCTCCCTGCCTCCCTCTCCTACCTCCAGGGCAAGGTCACCTTCCCCAATGGCTTCACGCTGGAGGGCTCCTTCAGTAGCAGGGCAGGAGGGAAAGGTCTGTACACTCAAGGCATGCTGGACACGGCCGCCGTCCCGCTGGACCTCAGCCGGACCCGCAGGAGGTGAGAGCCCGGGTCTTCCCGAGCCGGTCTGGGCATGGGTTCTGCCCCAAGGACTCGGGTCTCGGCAGAGGGGCTTAGCACTCGGGAGCGTTCAGAGGGCTGAGGACTCTTGGAATCGTATTCGTGCTGCGATAACTCCATTATTCACTCTGAAACTGGACAGAAACATCTTGGATCCTAATTTTGGTTTTTTCTAGACAGGGCGCAAGACAGTTTACATACCAAACACAAGAGGGAAAAAAAAAATAATAAAACCATGATTTGATCTTAAGAGAAAAAGATAGGCAGTTAGTTGCTTTATCAGTCCTGGTTGGCATTAGCCAACCTGGCTTGGAGTTCCCCGGCAGCCCAGGTGAA
The DNA here is from genome assembly GCA_004027655.1 of Graphiurus murinus. Lineage (NCBI taxonomy): Eukaryota > Metazoa > Chordata > Mammalia > Rodentia > Gliridae > Graphiurus > Graphiurus murinus. The sequence continues at coordinate 13,183 of PVLC010028980.1, forward strand.
GAAGAAAACTTGCTGAGTGGGCTCACTGTCAAGCGGTATTTGAGAGAGGGATAGACTTTGTTTTGTATGAGGACAGTTCTTCCTTGGAGAGGTGTAATCCCAGGAGTTAATTTTGTTGGGAACACTTGGTATGGCTGTGTGTTGGGCAGTTCTCCTGGGGAGGGGTCCAGGCAGCATTCAGCCAGAGAGAAGGGTGCAGCTGGCTCGTTGGCTGGCCGCCCCAGCATGCTGCCTCTCTGGTAGCAGGATGGGGCTGGACAGCCATCCTCAGGGCCCACCTTGGGCAGGGGGACGCCGGAGGGGGGCTCTGGGACCCTGCACACCTCAGGAAGGAGCCAGCCATTGGGAGGGGCCGTGGCCAGGGAGGACCTTGGACTTGGGTGCTGGTCCTTCTTGGGCCAGACCTGCAGCGAGGCTGTGGCCGTCTGCTCCCCAGGCCTGCGCACCTCCTGTGTCGCCTTTCCAGGACTCTGCCCTGTCGCTTCTCCGCCGCAGCGCGCACCCTCTCCCTCTCTCTGCCTCTTTCTCCCCCTGCGACGCTGGAGGTCAGCTCCTTCCTCCTTCCCTCTGGGGTCTGGTTGGGGTCCTGCTCACCTCGTGGCCTGTCTCACTGGTGCCCCCACCGCAGGCAGCTGGGGCTGGGCGCCTTCCCCGTGGAGAGCCGCTGGCAGGGAGTCTATGGCCCCTTCCGGGACTTCGTGCGCGCCGGCTGCCCCGGGGACCAGCAGGAGGCCCTGCTGGGCTTCCACGTGCCCAGCTCCAGGGAGCTGCGAGGGTCCCACCGGTACCTGTCCTGTGAGAGGTGAGCCCTGCGTGCGTGGCCCCCGGCAGCTGAGGGCTGAGGGCCTGGGGGTGTGGCCCTGGGGTGCATGAGGGACCCCGTATCTGTGCCGCCCAGGAGACCCCCCGAGGACAACTCGGGCAGTCTGGACGCTGCCCTGGAGGAGCTGGCGCAGCCCCACGAGCCCGAGGCCCTGCAGGAGTCCCTGAAGAGGGTGAGGCCCTGGGCCGGGGGCTGGCCGCAGGGATGGGCGCTCCGCCCGCAGATCCCGGCGCTCAGCGTCCCCTGCCTTGCCCTCGCCCAGGCTCTGAGCAACCCCAGGCACCCGCTGGGGAAGCTGCTTCGGACGCTGATGCTGACCTTCCAAGCCACCTACTCGGGCATCGGGGCCAGCAAGCACCTGCAGGGGCTGGCCCAGGAGGAGGTGAAGCAGCACGTCCAGGAGCTCTGGGCCGCCTACAGGTGGGCCCCGCACGCAGCCGGGGATGGAGGGGTTGGAGGTGACCACCAGGGCCCGGCTGCAGCCCCAGCCAGAGTCCACGCGGACCCCTGGCCCCATCTTCTGTCCTGGGCTAGGCTGTGACCAGGGACGTCCCCAGCAGCGGCTCTGGGCCCTGTGGTCTGACTGCCGGTGGACTCTGGCCAGCACCCTCTAGCACCCTCCACCCCCATGCCCGCTGTGGTTGCGGGTGGGGGCCCTGCCGGCCACGTCCGCACCGCCTGCTCTCGCCTGGTCACTGAGACGGTGGCGCGGGCTCTGTGGGGAGGCAGCCACGCCATGTCCCCGTCTCTGCTCTGCAGGGGTCTGCTGAGGGTCTCCCTACAGCGCAAGGGTCAGGCTCTGGAAGAGGAAGAGGACGAAGAGACGAGGTGACCGGCCCAGGCCGCTGCTCGGGAGCGAGGGCATTCAGCCACCCACCGAGCACCGTCTAGCGATCATTTGTGGGTTTCGATGGCCCCTGACCTCTGACCTTGAGCAGCCAGGGAGAGGCGAGCCACGGTGCCCCGGGCACGTCTTTGTCCTCAACTTGCTGGCGCTCCTGCCACACACATGAGCAAACTGAGGCCTGGCGGGGGTGAACCTGAGGTCACAGGGAACGGGAGTTAGGTGGGCCGGGGAATCTGTGTCCTCCAGGCCCTGGAGCCAGCCTTACCTTCACCTTTAGGTTCCAGGTCCAGGATGTTCCTGGCCTGAGCGGCCTCTTGCTGCACTGCAGGGCACGGGGAATGGGGTTAGACGTCAGGCAGAACTTCCCAGGGTGCTGGGAGGTAGAGTGGGTGGAGGCTGAGCCAGCTGGCCTGGGATGGTGTGAAGGCCTTTGCTGCAAATCGCTGGTCCCTCCCTAGTCCTGAATCCAGCCCCGCCTGTGGTTCTCAGAGTCAGCGAGGGGGGCGCCCAGGTGTGCCTGGTGAGGGACCGGTGAGGGGCGAGGGGGGTGAGGGGGGGCACGTCCCCAACCAGTCCCCTCTCCCTCAGGAACCTCCGGGTGCATGGACTGGTGTTGCCCCTCGTACTGCCCAGCTTCTACTCGGAGCTGTTCACCCTCTACCTGCTCCTGCACGAGCGGGAGGACAGTCTCTACAGCCAGGGCATCGCCAGCCTCAGCCTGTTCCCCGACACCCAGCTCCTCGAGTACCTGGACGTGCAGAGGTGGGCCTCCTGGGCAGACCACTCCGCCTGGCTGTCTTCAGCGCCCGCATCACGCAGCTCCGGGGCTGGATCTAGGTGTCAGCCACACCTGAAGGAGAGCACCTGAGCTCTCTGGTTTTCCTCTGGCTCCTCCGGTCCTAAGATGGCAGCAGCCACTCGAGGCTATCCCCTGCCAGCTCAGTCCCCCGTGGACCCCACGGGGAGCTTGGTATGCCTTCCTGGCGCTGCTTGGGTCTTGAGCCCAGCAGCGAGTGCTGGACATCACCGACCTCAGCGCCAACATGAGGGCCAGACCAGGTGACGCTCGCTGGCCCCAGGGGAAACCGAGGACTGCACTGCTTCGGGAGCAGGCAGAGCAGTGTTTGCACCCCGGGGCCTCCCTTATGCCCGTCCCTGAAGTCTGCAAATGTCCTTTCTCCTTAGTGCCCCTCTGGCAAAGTCGCCATCGTCTTCCATCCCCCCCTTTTCAATTTCAGGCACCTGTGGCCCCTCAAGGATCTCAAGCTGACGACCAATCAGGTGAGAAGGCATAGACAGATGACCAATCAAGTGAAAGGGTAGGCCATAGATGACCAATCAGGTGAGAGGGTAGGCCATAGACAACCAATCGGATGAAAGGGCATATCCACAGTTGACCAATCAGGTGAGAGGGTAGGCTATGGCCTGCCCAGGGCCCCAGAAGTCTAAGGATCCCCTGTGTCTGGATGGCTGCTTGCAGCGGTGGAGGTGGATGAGGAAGGAGACGCAGGCATCTCATGCTGTTCTGACTCTGTAGCGGCCAGGCTCCCATATGGCCATGTGACCGTGGGCAAGACGCTGGAGCTTGGGTCTGTTTCCTCCTGTGTAAGGAGCCGCTGCCAGACCAGTCCCACAGGGTGGACATGAGGCTGAAGTGCCCGAGGCCCTTTGAATGCGCCCCCTGACCTGCGGCCTCCGGACACCTGGCACCCCAGGAAAGCAGATACTGCACCACCCACACCTGTGGGGTCAGAAACTCAGGCAGCCAGGCGTGGTGGCGCACACCTGTAATCCCAGTACTTGGGAGGCTCAGACAGGAGGATCGTAGGTTCAAGCCAGCCTCAGTAACTTAATGAAATCCTGTTTGCAAATAAAAAATAAAGAGCCAGGCATCATGGTACACGCTTGTAATACCAGTACTTGGGAGGCTGAGACAGGAGGACTGGAAGTTTGAGAACAGCTTTAGCAAGTAGTGAGACTTGCATCAACCGAGTGAGACTCTGTTTCCAAATAAAAATAAAAGAAACGCCAGGCTGGTGGTGTAGGCTTGTAATCCCAGCATTTGGGAGGCTGAGACCAGAGGATCCGGGTTTGTGGCCAGTCTCAGCTACCTAGTGAGACCCTCCGCAACTTAGTGAGACCCTGTTTCAAAATAAAGAATAAAAAATAGGGCTGGGGGTGTAGCTCAGAGGTAGAATGCCCCTGAGTTCAATCCCCAGTACTGAAAAAAAAAAAAAAAGAAAAAAGAAAAAAGAAAGCTCGAGGTGTAGCTCAGAGGTAGAATGCCCCTGGGCTCAGTCCCCAGTGCCACAAAAATAAGTAAGTAAGCAAATAAATAAAATAAAAAGGGCTGGGGGTGTAGCTCAGTGGTGGAACAGCCCACACATAGGAAGAAAGAAAGAAAAAAAAGGAAGAGTGAAAGGAAAGAGGGGAGGAAGGGAATCTCAGAGAGCCAGGCCAGGAAGCTGGGCTTCACCAGGCCCTGGGTTTGGAAACCTGTGATGTGGCCATTTAGGACTGGGCTGTTAGGGTTCCGATCTTGACCCCTGGGTCCCCCCGCCCTTATATCTTCTCGGAGCGAGGCAGGGGGGCTGTGTCTGGCTGGGTCCTCGGGGCGGGGCCATGCTGAAGTCAGAGCCAGCCGGGAGTGGGATACAGGGCAGGTGCAGAATGGCCCGGCCTCACTTGGCTCTCCCCCCGCCCCCCAGAGGCTGTCCCTGGTCAGGGACAAGTGCTTCCTGTCAGCCACCGAGTGTCTGCAGAAGATCATGTGAGTGCTGCCGTGGGGGGTGGGGTGGGGTGGCTGGGACCACCCCCGGGCTTTGAGCTGGACCTCCCCGATCCCGCTGCAGGACCACGGTGGATCCGAGAGAGAAGCTGGAGATGCTGGAGAAGACGTACAGGGAAATCGAGGCCACCGTGTCTCGGGTGCTGGACCAGGAGCACAGGCTGCCCATGGACGACCTGCTGCCACTGCTCATCTACGTGGTGTCCCGGGCCCGGTGAGTCCCCAGCCCTCCCGCCTGGAGACCCGCGAGCCGTGGGCGGCAGGGCCCGGGAAGCCGAGGTCCAGGGTCCTGGTGCAGACGCAGAGGCAGGACCACGGGTGGCAGGCTCCCTCCTCATCCGCGCGGCACCTGAGCCTGACGCCCCTTGCGGGCTTGGGCGGGCTCTTCTTCTAGCATCCAGCACCTGGGAGCCGAGATCCACCTGCTGCGGGACATGATGCACCCCTCCCACGAGGGAGGCCTGCAGGACTTCCTGCTCACAGCCCTGGAGGTGAGGGGCAGGGCGGGGCTGGGGCCAAAGGCTTGGCTTCTGGGGAGACCCTTCCCCACCCCAGACACCGAGGAGGGGGGCTCGGATCTCTGCTCTGCGCCCTCGGGTGCACCCATCCTCGGGGACCTCCCAGCTTCGGGCTCATGGTGGGAGAGAGAGGACGCCATCCCCCTTTCGGGTTTTGGGGGACACAGAACTGGTCTGGGGCTGTGGGTGGGAGTGTGGCTTCGGGCCCTCGAGCTCTGAGCAGGCACGCCAACCTTGCCTCTCTCTCTAGTCCTGCTACGAGCACATCCAGAAAGAAGACATAAGGCTGTGTCGCCTGCCCCGTCACTGGGACCGCAAGGAGCCCCGGTAGCTGTCTCTCTGGGACAGAAGGACAAACAGCAGCACCGACAGGGCTGTGGACCAGCGCAGGACGGGCCCTGGGGCGGCTCTTGGGAGAGGGGTCTGTTTCTCACTGGGAGATGCTGCCACCCAGCCTGGGGTAAGGGTGGGGGTGACGGACATGGCCCCCGAGCTGGCGGCTTTCCCCCGGCCAGGAGACCAGGCTCCCATGACCCCCTTCTTCTGCAGCGGCTCACAGTCTTGGGAGCGGAGCCTGTGGCCACGCCTGGCCTGGGCCTTGGGGCTGCCATCCGTCAGATGGTGGGGCGGGTGGTCCATGCAGGAGCCTCCACCCGGCTTGCAGAATTCTCACATCCTCTCTGGGGTCGGCCTTGAGTGTGGGCTGTAACTTAAACTCTTGCATCGCCGTTGGTCTTGTCTCTGTTTTTCCACTCTGGCCAGAAGCCTCCACGCTGCAGAAGGCTCTGTGTATATTGAGCCTTTGCTCCATCCATGAGTTCGCTCCCAGCCCCACCCAGGGCTGCACTGGCCTCTTGGCTGTGGGGCCTGAGGGCTGCGTGGCCCGGCGCTGCCGAGTGCGGTTGAGGGTGGGCTTGGGGACATGGGTGGTGGCTTGCTTCACCCCAGCAGGCCCCAAGTGGTCCAGAAATGACATGTGGGTGCAGGAGCCCAGCCCAAGCCCCGACCGACCAACCCCAGTGATTGGGACCCTCAGTGAGGACCCAGTGCCTCGGACTGGGCTTGGGGCAGCTGCAGCTCCAGCCTCAGTCCCTCCCGCCCACATCTGGGGCTTGGGCCAGGCCCTGGGATTACAGGTGTGCACCATCACGCCCAGCATAGCTTTTCTTTTTAAAGTCCATTTTATCTTTTGATAGCACCTGCTGCCCGTGGGTGACAGGGATCACGAAACCTTTGGCCAGCGCCTGCCCGCCTGCCCGCATGGTGCCCGCACCTGGAGGAGGCCCCACTGTCTGCTGGTGTTTAGGGAGGGCAGATACATGGCAGTACCTCTGGAAGGCAGTGCCCACCTGCTCTGCAGATGGGAATTGTGTGGTTTCTAGAAAAGGTGTGTACTAAACCGGGCGTGGTGGCACACACTTGCAATCCCAGTACTTGGGAGGCTGAGGCTGGAGGATCCAGGTTCTCAGCCAGCCTCAGCTACTTAGTGAGGCTCTCCGCAACTTAGTGAGACCCTGTTTCCAAACAAATAATTAAAAAATAGGGCTGGGAGTGTAGCTCTGAAGTAGAATGCCCCTGGGTTCAATCCCCGGTACCTAAAAAAGAAAAAAAGAAAGAAAAGAAAAGAAAGGCATGTGCTGTGGCAGAAACCCAGTGTCACTCCTGGAGGGGGGAGGGGTCTTCAGAACCGATGGCGGCTGGCGTCGTGGTCCCGAGCTGTCGCTGGTCAGCATGACGGTTCGCCGTCCTTTCCTGGGGACACCATGTGCGTCACACACAGAGTGCACAGGCCCGCACAGGCGGCTGCTGTGTCTGTCCCTGCAGGGGCTGGGACCAGGACAGCTGGGTGTCAGCCCACAGGCTCAGCTGGTGCAGATCCACACGGAGCACTCGGGAGGGAAGTGTGGCCTCCGGAGCACGAGCGGCGCCTCTGCTCGGGGCAGTTTCTTCTTCATACTCAAACTCCTAGCAGTTTCTTTTCGGTGGCTGCTGGGCCCCGATGGACTCTGTAGCCTGCTGATCTGTGAGTCAGGCCCAGACATCCTCAGGAACCCCAGTGCGCCCAAGTCCACAGGGAGCCCGAGCCCGGCACAGACCCCTCAGCTGGGCTGGCTGTGCCTGGAAGGGTGTGTGTGTGTGTGTGTGTGTGTGCGCGCGCGCGCGCGCGCTCGAGAGCACGCACACGTGAAACCAGCTACCTTTTTTTTTTTTTTTTTTTCGGAACTGGGGATTGAAGTCAGGGGCATTCTACCTCCGAGCTATACCCCCAGCCCTATTTTTTATTCTTTATTTTGAAACCGAGTCTCACTAAGTTGCAGAGTGCCTCACTAGGTAGCTGAGGCTGGCCGTGAACCTGGATCCTCCGGTCTCAGCCTCCCGAATGCTGGGATTACAAGCGTGCGCCACCACGCCCGGCT